>VNJO01000986.1:62167-251166 GCA_008042535.1 Drosophila tani | reverse complement strand
AGCAAAAATCCCAACATTTTTAATGTTGTTGTGATCTAGCTTTAAATACGCGTCGAATGACACCTCGATCATCCTGATCCGATACTCCGTTCAAAATGAAAACGTTTGTCCTGTTGTTTGTCTGTGGGTCTGTGTGTCTGTCTGTCGATTTTTTTGTTTTAGAGTCCTGGAAGCACTTTTATTTAATTAAACAGCTCGAGCTTAACATTTTTTGTTCTACGACTTTTTGGGTTTCCCGCTAGTTTGGCGGGAAAACAGCTAAAAAAGCTAGATTTCTCGCGCCCATAACTTCTAAACGACTAAAGCTACAGAAACGTGCTATATGTCGTTAGAAAGGTATTTTGAATGATAATATCTTTGCCTTGACATAATTTATCTAAATAAAATATTAATAAAATTTTTAATTAAAATAAATTTTTTTTTTAAGTTTTTGAAGTTTTCTTAAAAATGGCTCTATAGATTTTGATAGTCACTCAAGGCCATATAGCCCTTGAGATTGCTCAACTTTTGGTATATAACACATATCTGGGAAAATTAGTTTAAAAATCGGCACGCTGCCTGTTTTGCCTTTTTAACATTTTCAGCTAAGTGCCGATTTTGAAACTAATTAAAAACATTTTAAATATTTTTGTTTAAATAACTATTAATCGTCACAAAATTTGGTATCAGAAATTTTTTGAGTTAAATGTGCCATCGTCACTTTAATCTCACCTCGTTAAGAGGTGTTTTTATTTGATTAAATAATAATAGAAGTTTTCTCCATATTGACAGAGGGAACGTCTCAATAAATTAATCTGTGCCTTAATTTTAGGTTATCGACATTTTCTGTTGTCTGCAAAATAATCCAACACAAATATCAATGGAATGCCTTAAATAAAATCTCTGTTTACTTGTATATTTACCTCCAATTAACGACCACAACCACCTTCTCAATTATGGAGTTAAAAGCGAATTTCAATTACAGTCGGCAAACAATGGAAACACTTGGTATTTAGCAATTTGATTTAATTAATTTATATTTTGAATCGACGGAATTCCCAGTGAAAGCAAAACCTTAATTCGGGGAATATTCTGCCGAAACTTCAACTCCTCAAGGATTCGTACTCAGCCAAGGCAAGGCGAGGCGAATTTTCCTCCAGCTAAGAAAAGCTGATTGCCTCGATTTTCATTTGTAATTGTTGCTGTTTTGACCGTTTCCCTCCTCTTTCCTCCCTCTCCTCCCATTATAATGGTAGTTGTTGTGGCTGTTATTATGCGCTGCACTTTAATTACACACTTGTGGTCATTTAAAATTATTTCACTGTAGTTGCTCAGCAGCAGCAGCAGCTGCCACAGTATCCACGTTGCCCAAACCCAAACCCAAACCCCCTTTTTCGCCATTTTCTTTTGCGCATTTTCCCGGCTTATCTGCGAAATGAATACAAAATAAAACCCAAAGAAATGAAAATGAAAATGAAAATGGTAAAGTTAACACTTGTTAAACTTTCAACGAGATCGCTGCTCCCCGTCTCTCTGCTCCCCCCGCTGTTGCTATTGTTGTTCGGGATTTTTGTAAATTATACCAACAGGCAAGTTGCTCGCTCGGGGAGCACTGGGTGAAGGCTGCAACAAAGTGGCCAAGTGCCCGGGCGAATAATTAGCCAAATAACCGTGGGGCATAAGTTCAAGTGCAACAAAGTTTTGCCTCCTAAACCAGCAGCAGCAACAAAGTTGCCGCCAGCCAAGTGATAGACGAATCAGGAACATCACCAGGCAGCCACACCAAAATTAAGTACACACAAAGAAATAAATGATGTGTAGAGTTTGGTTTAGTACTAAATTAGTTTACCTTAGTTTTTGGTCATATTTAAGCTTTATATATTGTTGTATATTTTCTGTTTGAATTATTGATTTACCTTTTGATGTAATCTCAGGTTGAATGCTTCATAATCTCAGGTTAATTTCTCCTTTGCCGTATCAAGACAACTGTAATCTAGTTAACAATGTTGTTGCAGAAATGCAATACCAGTTCGCATCGTCAACATGTTGCCAAAGTCGCATCTTGGCCGGTTTCGGCCCGGCCAACATGTTGCCGGCACAATTGACAGCAATTGCAGAGGCGCTTGGCATGCATTGCATGTCGCCTGCGCGAGACTTCCCAAACCCATAAATTGTTTATAGCCAGGCTAGGTATGCCCAGGTGGGCAGGGGGAGATCGGGCGTATCTGCCACTTGGCACTCGCGCTCCTCTGGCAGCTGAAGTTTTGCCCAGTTTTGCTGCGTTGGCGTTGATGTTTCGCCGACTTCGCTGCCGCTGGTTGACAAATGTGCCAGCCACATGCGCCGCTTAACTAAAAGTGTCGGCCCAGGCGGCTGGTATTAATTCTGGATAATGGATAGCGGATAGGCCCTCGACTATCAGGTTTCTACCTACCTCGATGCCGCCCAATCAATGTCTGAATGCATTGCGTAGCTAATTCACAACAAATCGCTGTGTTTACTCCGGCTGTGGATATGAAAGTATATATGTATTTGAACTGGAAAGGCTTGTTTACAGTATTTCAGTTAATAAAATTAAATAATAAATTAGTTAAATTATATATAATCATGACAAATGCTGAAGAAACCCCATCATTATTATGAATAAAACTTATATGTCTCTTAATGGTGAGAGTATCCCCAGCTTCGATTATGTATGCTAAATAACTCCCTTTGATTCCCCCTACGCAGTGCTAAACTGATTTATTGTATAGTTCAGCTGAATGCGTTTTCAAGGAACCTCTTTGACTTTCCCTGCGCTCTTGAATTACTGAGTGATTATGGAAGTGCAGTGGAAGACTGATTAGCAAATGGATGGCTGGAAATGGCTAACGGATATCGAATAAACAACTCAGACTCTTCGCCTGGACAGATACCGCTACTAGTGAGGCCATTCTCAGGCCCAGCTTTTCCCCCGAAATGTACATTTCGGAAACCTTTTGGGAAACCACAAGCGTCCACAGCTGCTGTGGAATAGCCCAAGGCGAAGTGGCAACGTGCGAGGGACTCGCGACTGTCAAATTAAATTAATAAACACAACAATTGGCACAGAGGCAAGCGCCCGAGCTGCGAGTCCTCGGCCAGTCCCGGCCAACTGTCCTCTCCCACAGAATGGGGGGATTCCTGGCGTCGGCAATTGTAAATGAAATTTTTATCAAATTGAGTTTCGGGCAACGGCACTGCGGCAAGGACTCAACTTTTGGCAAGCCCCCGGCCATAACGATCCTGCACACCCTTCCTGCGGATTACCCACCCGCTTTGTCCGTCTCCGGCCAGAGCATTTTGTATTAATTACAACATAGCCAGCGGTATTGGCGCTCAAAAAAGTTTCAACATAATTGATTTCATTTTTATTCTCGCCTCGACGGCAGCTTTCTCCGCTTTACACACGCGGCATGCACTGTACATATTGCTGCTGCTGCATTAAAGTGCAAATAAATTGATTGAATTATTGGCTGAACGAGAAGATGCGTCGTCGTAGAGGTTTCAGTGCAGAAATTTACTTTTTAATTTACTCGGAAAGCCGCTGACTGAAAAGAAAAACAATTGCTGCGGCTTAGTAAGGTTATAAAGTTTATAAACCCTTTCGTGCTCATTAATAAATATCAATACATATCTTATAAAATTAAATATAAATCTACTATATAAGGAGATCCTATCACTAAACAGATTTATGTACTTTGAAGCAATCATCCTTGGCTTACATATTTTAAGTAAGGCTTCTTTTAAAAATCTCATCTTATTCTTCAATTTCTCTGACTGAGAAGTAATATTGATATGGCTCAATATCGTACAGGGTATATAAGCAAATGGCCACGAGATTGGTTTTTATTTTTTTGTGAGTTTTTTGCACCTCTTATTTTTTTTACTGGGCACATTCTGCTATCATTGTCCTGCGGCAGTGCGTTTGGCTGGATATTCCTTTTTGCACATCCACAGATTGAGTTACGCCCGCTTGTCCTCTTCAACTGGCAGTCGTTGTCCTTGTCGTCGCCTATCAGTCGCACTCGTCCGAATCGGATTCTCGTCCTGGCCCTGGCCCTGGTCCTGGCCGTGGCCGTGAACAGGATGCCGGCGGATGGTACGTCGATTTTTCCTTCTGTTGCTCAGACTTTCGCTCCCAGTGGGCTGCCTTTGGTTTGGTTTGGTTATTGAAAAATCGGATATTGCGTATTTTTTAATTATGAAAGAGGCGAGTGGATATTAAGACCCATTTGGATTTAAATTTAATTAAACTTCACTTTGGACGTATTGCCATTTCGCAGAGCTTTGCTGGGGCAAAGCCCGACTTATGGCGCATCTCTGGATTGTTAAATAAACCTTAAAGTTGCGGCAAGAAAGGGCCCCTGCCTCTGTCCAGGCCAAATTCCTCCTAATTCCCAGAACTTGTGCATACATGCAGAAATATTTTAACCCGCTCGAGCAGTGCAAAGTCCGTTGAACAAATAAACTCGAAAATACATATCATAAATGCATAGTTTCCCTCTTTTTTCGGGGCCCGGGACCCGGCCAGACTTTGCTATTCATGTTTGGCCAGACGCTGGCAGGATCGGGAGGGGCCAAGGGACAATATCAGGACCAATGGCAAGGACAAGCTGCTCTTCTGCTTCCTTGGCTGCCTCTGCAGTGGCAAGCTCAAAATTTTAATGATATCAAATACACACGGAGCCGGGCCATTGTGTGTGTAGTGTGTGTGTAGTGTGTGTGTGTGTCTGGGCACAATGCAGTCGGCATTAAGTGGAAAAGGATGCGGCAAAGGATACACTCACACATGCAGCAGGACGGGCAGACATGCATGCGTAGATTTTATGTATTTGGCTCACGATTTAAGCTCCACAGGAAGAGGAATAGGATAAGCAGGAGGCGAAGACACTCGCTGCGGCATAAAATCCGACAATGGCAGTGTGTCCTACCCACAGGATATGCGCCAAACGCAGCCGACAATCAAGCCAGGCCCGAGATGATGTACTTAATTCTTCGCAGCCTCTTTTTTCCAGCGCCGTTCTTCCTATTTAATAAACTGCAAGCAGTTTTCCGCTCTGCGAAATGCAAATGAAACTGCAAGAAAAACGGGGGAGCGCTACCACCAGCTGCACCGCAGGAGTCTAGAGTCTAGACCTTGACGGCCACATCGTCGTCCTTGTCGGCGGTGTCGCCTCCGATAAGCATACGCCCTGTGGGCGCGCCAGATATTTTAATACGTGGCCATTATCCCGGCTCTGCCGGCGATAAATCACACCGGGACATCTTTGTGTGCCAGCAGCAGACGCAACACCATTGTAGACCACCAGCAGTCCGCGTGCACTTGAAGAAAATCCTTTAAAAATATAGAAAAATATTTCAAAATAATGCTAAAGAATTTGCTCTTCTTATTAGAATAGAGAAATGTTTCTATTATATTTAATTCTTAATCAAGGAAGTTATTCATAATTTTATTACGATATTTCTTTGAGTGCTGGAGGAGCAGAACCCATTGAAAAGGTTGCCCTGGAAACTGGAGCAGTTGGAGTCGGACTGTGCCCGCCGAGCAGACGTTTCCCTGGCCATATCTGAGTCGCTGCATCGCGGGCACGCTCATAAAATGTTGCGCCTGCTCACACCCCGGCCCAGGCCCACTTCCTCCCATTTCCAGCTTCTGCTTCTCGTGCTCCCCGTTGGACGACAAATTTGCTTAGAATTTGAAATGCAAGCCAGACAATGGCCGCAGACGGGGACGGACAGAATGAGGATGCGCTGGATATGAAAAAGAAATAAAAGCTGCCCAGCTCCGTTTGAAAGTGGTGGCGGTGGCGCTGGTGCAAGGATTGTTAGTCGGGATCTGCATTATTATTATTATTACAGTTGCAAGTTCAAGTTCATGGTTGACTCTGGACCGCTCTCGACGTGAAATGGAAACCCTCGTAATGGGGGATTGAGAGACTGGCGGATAAAAGATAGCGCCGCACATAGAAAATGTTGGATATGACAGCTGTGGTCTTGTGGCAGCTATGGCTGCAGAATAGTTTAATCTTTATAGAATTTGTAGAAATTATAGAACTTAACACTAAAGATAATTGTGTGCTTTACTATGATTATAATTATTTTGTAAAGCATTATAACTTTTTTATATTTTATTTATATTAAATTATTAACTGGAAACAATTGAACTCCAAGGGGAGAGTGTCTTGCCCTGCCATCGACTTTTCTTATGGGCATCCTATAAACAGTTTATGTCCACTCCTGTTCCACGACTCCTGGCACTTCGGGGGCCAGCCAGTTCATCTTGTCACAATGCCAAACTCGTCGCTTCATGGGCTCCGCTCGGATGTCTCCGGCACTCTGGCCATGGTGAAACTTTTGAATAATTCCGTGGACATTCAGAGCGACATCATCATGCTTCATTGGCGCCCCGCCCCTTAATGCAACGATGCCTGCCAGGACAGATCCCAGTGTCGCATCCTCGTCCTCATCCCCATCCTCAAGCGCATCTGCATCTGTGAGCTCGGACCGTTTTATGGCCATGTCCGTGTCTGCTGTCTGCTCTCGTGGCCTTCAGACGCTCGTAAACAAGCGACACAAGTTGGACACTGCCAGAGAACAGCATCAGCAGGAGCAGGAGTTGGATGCGACTGGGATTTGGCGGAGGGAAGGCCCCGGGAACGGGGATCTAATGTGCTGGGCGTGGCTTTGCATTTATTCGTGTGTAAAATTTTAATTGAAATATATATTTAAGCAGGGAAGAGGCGACGGCGACGAATGTCATTTGTATCCGTAGCTGTAGCTGTATCTGTATCTGTCGCTGGCCGTGTATCTGCATCTCGCAGATTCGGATAGTGGATGCGGATGCGGATACGGATGGGAATGCGCGTGTGCCTCGCTAATGTTTTCATTTGCATGCGAAGGACATCAGCGTGTTTATATGCAAATGCGTCCTGTGATTATCGAGGCTGCCCTGAAATGTCTGTTCCCTGTTCCCGGCTGCTACTTCTCCTTCTCCGCTGATTCCCAGCTGCCCTCCATGACCGCGTCTGGGTGTTAACTATTTGTTTTTGTGCGCAGATTTTGTTTGGTTATCCGGGGGCGTGTACCTTAGTCTGGCCACCGAAGCTCGCGAAAAAATTGGGGGAAACGAAAACGATTTTAGCCCGAATTTAAATTTTAAAGCATTAATTTTTAAGCATTGCCTAAGTCAACGGAATGTACATCTTCCGGGACCTGTAAATGTCGATTGGCGGCTCGAGGATCATGGCATCGGGCACCTCATTTTCGTTCCCATAATCCTCGCCGACGGCGCAGAGAGCCGAGAAGATGGGATCACGGCGTTTGCAGGCGCTTCCTCCGACTCCGGACATCCGGTAGAGGGGTCGCTGCACCAGTAGGTCCGTGCTGAAGGCGCACGCGAACACGAAGTGGTAGTAGCTCTTCACCGCGAAGCGCATCGCCGAGCAGCCCACGTGAGTGTTCCTGTCCGCAATTAGCAGCGCAGCCTTGGCGGTGTCACTGGAAGGAGTCCGCGATTAGGTATGGAAAATTACACTTTGATGAAGTACTTTCTATCCAGTTTAGCCGGCAGGTAGATGGCCATCTTCATGTTGATGTAGTCCAGGTTCGTGGTCCAGTCGTGGATTAACCGCAGCATCATTTCCAGGTCCTCGAAGTCGCTCTCCCGTCCAACGTAGTAGGTGGCCTCGTGGATGTAGCCCACGTAGTAAAAGTCCTTCGAGCTCAGGCAGAACTTATTGGTGGAGCAGGTGAGGAGCGCCAGGCGGGCAAAGTCCTCGAGCTCCGTGGAATAGCTCATCCGGGACATGCGAGCCGCCGGCTTAAGAAACTTTCCGCCTCCGCCGGCCGTGAAGTTGCGGAACTCGTTCAGGGCATTAAGCAGGGCGTTGCGGTGCCTCTCTATCGGCAGGGTCCTGGAACCCGGGGCGCATCTCACATTGTACTGCTGCAGGAATAAATTAAGACTCCACTGATCAAGTTTTCGTTGTGAGATCGAGCTCTGCTCACCTCCGGATTATGGCAGGCCAGGTTCTGGTTTCGGCAGTACGGCGTATTGCAGTAGTCGGGAACCAGGCCCCATCCCAGGGAGCAAGTGCTGAGCAGAGCTATCACACTGATCAGCTTCATTGCTACTCGCAGAATGCAGCCTCAGGAAAAAGGGCTTCGCATTTTTATAGTCAAGAGCAGGGCGTGGCTGCATAAAAACACCTGGCTGAGGCTTTTGTATTGGAATATGTGTCTCCTCCATATTAGTTTCTTCTAGGAAATTTGATATTTATAGGGGACTAGGCAGCACCTGCCATTGCTTTACTTATTACATATTCCCCTTAAAAGGTGTTAACAAAATACATTTCTGGTGAAGTGTGTATTTAAACTAGGCTTTCAAGATTTTTGTTGATAAAGTTCGGTAACAGGCAACAATTTATAATTAAGAGTGCATTTTTTATAAATATTTATTACGAGTAGTAGTAGTTACCTGTCACAAGTACAACTCTTCACAAGAATGCAGCTTTAACAAGAAAGAAAGCTACAGTCGAGTGTGACCGACTGTGAGATACCCGGTACCCAAGGCATTGTGGTTGAAATTAAATAGCACAGGGACGTGGAAAAATAATAATAATAATTTGCATATTTATCATCAGATTTTACTGAAATTTTTAGAGTACGTCCAATGTATTTTATTTTTAATATATTTATAATATATATATATATTTTTTTAATATATTATATATTTATAATTCAAAGTAGCATATACTGAAAGTTGAAGAACACAGAATAAAAGGTATTTCTGAACCCTCCACCGGGAAAATAAGATAAATGCAATCTCCTAATCTGATAAGCTGGCAATTAAATACTTGACTTGATCCTAATAAGTATTCAAATCCATATTTTCCTATTAAATGCTCGGTTTATATTATTTCAAAATCTACAAACCAATAAAGACGTTTCCAAGACCTACTACCCTTGTTCCACTATAACTAGATGTGCATGCTAGGGCTATCATATCACGCAGCCCCAGAGACCGTCAATTGCCTCGATTAAAGCTGCCAGAGCTGCTTTGACCAACGTGGAGTGTGTCAATCGAACAGTGTCGTTAGAGGGATGTGCTCATTAAGGGCACAGCAGTTGGTGATATTTGAAAAGTCCATTAGGACCGCCTGGCCTTCTGGCATGACCGCAAGCCACCCCAACTCCTGACCCGCCCCCGCTTCCGCTGCCCTTCTTAACGCTCCGCGTGGCATAAAATTTCTATACAAAAATGTATGTTAAAATTAATGAAGAGCTCTTCGGTGTGTGGGGTGTGTCCGGGTGTTGAGGTGTTAAGCGCTAAAAAGAGAGACCGGCGAAATGTAAATTCCGAGCAGGGGCTCCTGTTGACCCAGGCCTCCGGCTGGCTAGCAATGAATGTCATTTGGATTAAGCGCTGGATAAGTTTTTAATTTATTGTGCACACAACACCACGTCTGCTAGTCGCTCCGCCAGGTTAAGTGCGGGTGTAAGTGCAGGTTATCTTGGCGTGCCTATCGGAGCGTTCCCATCGCGGCCACGTGCCGTGTCCCACGCCAAGGAGACACTCCTCCTCCTTCTCCTCCTCCTCCTCTCGTTCCACTTAGTTCAGCTTGAACTGGCCGGGCTCGGTGCCCGCGTGGAGGACCAGCAGCTCGGGGGTCATCGGGGCGGTCAGGGTCACCCAGGACTTGGGCACGCCGGCGTCATCGCGGGCCGATTGCAGGGCCTGCTGCAGGGCGAAGGCCACCCCGATGGCCAGACAGATGGCGGGCTCGCCAGTGGCTAAAAAACGAAAGAGATTCTCCTCAATGGAAGGTTCTAAACGAAGTAGAAGAGCTACAACTCACCCTTGGACCTCATAAAGCCGGCCTTGTTGGGGCTCTTGGGCAGCAGCTCGATGCGCAGATCCGTGGGAATGTCCTTCGCACCCGGCGGCTTGTACGTCCAAGTGCGGTTCGTGAGGCACTCGCCCGTCTGCGGATCCACGATCACCTGCTCGCTGGTCCAGTAGCCCAGGCCCATCATGAAGGCGCCCTCGATCTGGCCAATGTCCACGTTGGGGTTCAGGCTCTCGCCGGTGTCCTCCAGGATGTCCACGCGCCCCACAATGTAGTTGCCCGTGAGCACGTCCAGCTCCACCTCGGTGACGCAGAGGCCGCACACGGAGTAGGGGTCCATGTCGCCCTGCTTGCACTGGTCGCTGGCGATGAGGTTGATCTTGCGGTTGTAGGCCTCGTTGATCAGCTGCTGCCAGTCCTGGGGCTTCACCTCCTCGCGCACCGGCTCCAGCCGCTGGTTGAGGGTCTCGCAGGCCTTGCGGACCGCGAAGCACAGGGTTTCGCTGCCCACCGCTCCGCCGGTGACCATGGAGTTGGCCCCGTTGATGGTGTCGCTCGCCTCGATGCGCACCTGCTGCATCGGGATGCCCAGGGTGTGGGCCACCACCTGCGATATCTTGGTGTTCATTCCCTGTCCCATCTCGATGCCTCCGTGGGAGACCACCACGGTGCCATCGCTGTGGTAGATGGCCACGGTGGCGGGATACTGTCCGAAGTAGCCGATCTGGTACTCCATGATGCTCAGGCCCAGGCCGCGCTTGTGCCACCGGTTCTCCTTGTTGTGGGCGATGATCTCTGCCTTGCGGGCTCGGTACTTGGTGCTCTCCAGGAAGCGCGGCATCATGTCGCCCATCTTGTGGGCGGGCAGCAGGTTGGCGAAGCGCACATCCGCGGGATCCAGGCCGGTCTCGAAGGCGATGTGCTCGATGATGTTCTCCATCATGGCGATGCCCTCCACGGAGCCCGGGGCGCGGCACGGCGTGTTGGTCGGCGAGTCGGAGTAGACCAGGTAGCCGTCGAGCTTGTAGTTGTCGCTGAACTCGTAGCAGTTCTTGGACAGGAGCACGGTGTGGCCGATGGGCGACTCGTTGGACAGGTAGCCGGCGTCCTCGTAGAAGCGGCTCACGATGCCCGAGATCTTGCCGGACTTCTGGACAAAGAAGTCGTAGTCACAGTGGAAGGCCCAGCGCTTGCCCAGGGTGGTCATGATGGACTCCAGGGACTGGACGAACCTAACGGGTCGGTTCAGCTTGTGCGCCGCCACGGCGGCAGCGGCGGCGGCCACGTTGCAGCGGGTGGCCTTGCCGCCATATCCTCCTCCAATGCGCCGCGTCTTCACCTGCACCTCGTTGCTCTTCAGGTTGAGGATGTTGGCGACGACGTCCTGCGAGAGGTCCATCCACTGCGTGGCCACGTACAGCTGCATCCCGCCCTCGAAGGGCAGCGCCACCGTGGTCTGCGGCTCCATGTAGTAGTGGTACTGCAGGCCCATGTCCAGCTGCCCGGAGGAGCTCACGTCGAAGGCCTCCTCGATCTGCAGCATGTCGATGGTGGACTTGACCGTCTGCTCGAGGCGCTTGTTGTCGCCGGCCTCGGAGCCGAGCTTCTCCAGCACGTGCTTCAGGCTGGGCAGCAGCTCCTTGGCCCCGCCCTCGTAGCTCAGCTCCACCAGCTCGGCAGCCCGATTGGCCAGGGCGTTGGAGTTGGCCAGGATCAGGCCCACCGGCTGGCCGTGGAACTTGATCTCGCCCGTGGCGAAGAGCTGCTCGTCCTGCGGGAAGAAGTGCTGATCCCGGACCTTGGGTCCGATGTAGTTGGGTCCGGGAATGTCCTTGGCGTCCAGGTAGGCCACCACTCCGGGCAGAGCCAGGGCCGGCTGCGGATCCACCTTGGTGACCTTGGCGCCCACCTTCTTGGCGGTGACGAAGGCCGCCCACAGCTGGTTGTGCTGGGTGGGCAGGTCGTTGGCATAGGTGGCTTCGCCGGAGCACTGGATGAGGCCCTCGTGCTTCTCGGTGGCCTTGGTGACCGGATAGTGCTCCTCAAAGGTCTCGAAGTTCTGCTGGCCCCTGGAAACCGGTCGCTGGAGCAGGGAGCCTCCGCTCACATAGCTGCTGGCCAGGCCCTGCTTCCGCTGGGCCGCCGTTTTCAGGAGGAACTTGTAGAAGAGCCCGCAGGCCAGCTTCCGGCGGTAGACGGGAGAGGCGTCCGGCAGGACGGCATCGGGCTGCAGCAAGGCGGACAGCTGCCCGAAGGCCTTCTCCACCAGTCCGTTCTCGAAGGGGTTCTTGCCCAGAATCAGCTTCTCAATGGCCGTGGCGTGCACGAACTCGGGATGGATGCCGCCGAAGCAGATGCGGGCAGACTTCACCTTGGAGTCGCTTTCCAGTTCCAGCAGGAAGGCGGCGTTCACATAGGCATGTGCGTTCTGGGCCCGCGGCATGATCTGGAGGAGATTAAGGATTGAGTATTGGTCTTAAAAAAGCAATCAATCGAGTTATAATTGGAACACTGCTATCTTATCTCTGGTAAACATTGTCTGATTCGTTATAAATCTAGAGATAACATTGCCGAGAGCCTGGAGTGTTCCTCAAGAATGCATTATATAAGATCTGGAGTCCCACTCACCTTGTAGGAGTCGAAGGCAAAGCGCTCCTTGGGATACGCCCGCAGCACCAGACCGCGTATGACCTTTCCCTCGCTGGAGGCGGCGAGGTAGCTGGCTAGGCTCACGGTCTCCTGCTTGTCCGCCGCCTGCTGGACGATCACCTGGGCGTCCAGGGCCTCCAGCACAATGAAGACGTCCGAGGGGAACTCGGGGTGGGCGTGCTTGATGGCCAGGTTGCCCGCCAGAGTGCCGGCCTGGGGTAATGCGAAACGGATTGATAAACAGCGAGCACTCAAGGTGTTTTGGAACATTCATGATAAGATAGAAGTGGAGGGCTTACAGCTGATAAGACTTACATTGCGCACTGGGACATTGGCGATCCAATCGAGATGTTGCCACACCTGGGACAGGTACTCGAAACCCTTGGTCTTCTCCAACTGGCGGCAGATCTCCATGGCCTCGCTGAGGCTCAGGTTTCCGCCCAGAGTCAGGGAGGACTGGTCGGCGCTCAGCTTGTAGCCCTTGAGCTCCGCCAGCCCGGACACGTCGATGAAGGCCTTGATGTCCTGCGGACGCCTGTAGACGCCGTGGGCCGTGTTGCCCGCCACCAGCATGTAGGGCAGCTTCTCCTTGACGGCTCCCTGCAGGGCGGCGAAGAGCTCCTCCAGATTCTCGGGCCAGCTCCAGCGGCTGCCGTCGGGGTACAGCTGGCTGCCCTTCGGCTGCTGCTTCTTGCAGCTGCCCGCGCAGGCCTGACCCGTCTTGGGGCACTGCTTGGTGCTCAGGTCCTCGATGTCGACGCACTCGGCCGGCACCTGGATGTTGCTGTCCACGGCAAAGGACTTCATGGCGTCCAGGATGGGGCGGTAGCCGGTGCAGCGACAGATGTTGCCGCCGAACGAGTTCTCTACCTCCGCCATGGTGACCTTGCCGCCCTTGGACTTCAGCAGGCCGTACATGTTCATCACGATGCCCGGCGAGCAGTAGCCGCACTGGGTGCCGTTCATCTTGGCCAGCCGCTCCTGGATGGCATGGTAGCCGGTCCGCTTGCTGCCCAGCCCCTCGGAGGTGGTCACCTCCAGCCCCAGGCAGGTGTTCAGCAGCGTGAGGCAGGAGTTGACCGCCCAGGTGCGCGGCTCTCCGGTCTCCGGATGCAGGCCGCTCAGGGTGCACACGCACACCCCGCAGCCGCCCTCCTGGCACATGAACTTGGTGCCCGTGAGGCCGGCATGCTCCCGGATAAAGGTGTTCAGCGAGATGTCCGCCGGCAGGCCAGCTAGGTTAACTGGGGGGAAGCGAAGGGAGCTAGCGTTAGTGGGGGCTCTAGAACTTATCTAATCAGTCCAGTGCCAGTTTTGAATCGCAAAAGGCGTCACAACATGTCAAAACATTTCTGTTAATAATCTATCTTCCATAAACGAATTACTACTGTTTAGATTTCTGTAGTATATAATATAAACTTTATATTCATAAATAGTTTATGTAAATACTCGTAACAATTATTAGATGCTTTTCCTAGAGTTTAAAGTTCAATCTGTAAAATCACGTAGGCCCTGGTAAGGTCAAAAGTTTAAAAGTTTAAAATGGGTTCTTAATGATGTAATAACTATCTCACAGTCTTTTATAGTCACGAATAGTGCTTAATATCAGCTATTTCTGGCGTTCCAGCTCGTTGTTTCTACGATCTTGTGGATGACAGGCAGCCCACATCAATCTACTGGCAATTAACTGCTCAAAGTGCCCACACCCCTGTCCATACACACCTTCATAGCTAGTGCCGTTGATTGTAATTTTTCCAGCCATTATCTGGGCCTTATATAAGTCCTCGGATCACTTGAAGACGCGAAACTGTTGTGAAATTAATTGCAGCCTTTGTAGCCTTTCTGGATTCCGAAAAAGTAGGATTGAGTGGGTTCTGGAAACTATGTTATTTCACCAGAGGAGGGGTCACAAGTCCACTTGTAGCTCGCGTGCTTTTTCCACGCCGATCTCCAAACGACTGTAGTTTGGGGCCTTCCGGCCTGCGCTATATATTCGTTCTCTGGGCCCCCAAAGAGCTTCTCCCGCGCCCGAGTTCAAGTTCACCTGCTCCCGCTCTTAACTGCCGAGTGCTTCCTCTCCCGCTCTTCACTCAGCATTAGATCATAGCACTCGGAAGCGTTATCAACGCCGATTCCCATTACTCTCTCGCGGCGCCACAATCGGAGAGGTTTGTTTAGACGATTTTGTTTTGCTCAGCTTTCTAAACAAAACACCAGGCTGGGAATCGAGTTAGGAAATATATGCATGTACATATGTAGCCTATATAAATAGCACTGGGAAGAGTTAGAGCTTTTGCCCACATATAACTCAGATTATGGGGATTAGAATTTCTTTTAACTGGAAGTGGAATAAAGGCAAACATAAACTCTCAGCTACAGAGAATAACGAACACGAGTATTAGAGCTTTATTACAAATGATTAAATTAAACAGAATCCCACAATTACAACCTGATATTAAGTTTTGGATCGAATAAATATAGATGCTCCCTCACCAACTTAGATTAACTATACCTCTCTTACTGCAAGGCGAATGCCTCCACCTGGCTTCCAGAATTGAGAACCACCGTCTCCGGCGTAGTTGGAGCTCCTAGTCGCACCCACTCCCTGGGCAGACCCGCATCCTTCCTGGCCGACTGGATGGCGTGCTGCATGGCGAAGAGAACGCCGACAGCTAGGCACAGAGCTGGCTCTCCGGTGGCCTTGGATCGCATGAAGCCCACGGGGTTTGGGCTCTTCTGCAGCAGCTCGATGCGAAAGTCGATCGGGATGTCCTTGGCTCCCGGAGGATGGTAGTTCCAGGTGCGGTTAGTGAGGATGCGACCCGTCTGGCGGTCGTAGACCAGCAGCTCCGTGAGGTAGTAGCCCAGACCCATCACAAAGGCACCCTCCACCTGACCCACATCGATCAGAGGACTTAGGCTTTCCCCAGCATCCTCCAGGATGTCCACCCGGCGAATCAGATGGTTGCCAGTCAGGATGTCCAGCTCAATCTCGGTGAGACTGAGCCCAAAGATGTTGTAGTTCGGAATATCCCCCAGTTTGTAGGACTCGGTGGCGATGAGGAAGACGGACTCCAGGTAGGCTGCTTGGAGAACCTGCAGCCAGGTGGCCTGGGATCCGAGGCGTTGCTTGAGCGGTTCCAGTCGCTTGTTCAGAGTGTCACAGGCCTTCCGCACCGCCAGACCAATCATCTCGCTGGTCATCGAGTTGGCCGTCAGCATGGAGTTCGCTCCACTGACCGTGTTGCTCGTCTCCACACGGACCTGCTCCAGAGGGACTCCTAGGGCGAAGGCCGCCACCTGCACCGCCTTGGTGTTCACACCCTGTCCAATCTCTATGCCGCCGTGCGAGATCACCACCGACCCGTCTTCGTGGTAGATGGCCACCGTGACCGGATAGTTGAAGGCCACGGTGGTGTTCAGCGGGAAACTCATCAGGGCTAATCCCAGGCCTCGTTTGCGCCATCGATTCTGAGCGTTGAACAGGTTTACCTGCTCCCGCCGCTTCCGGTACTCCGTGGTGGCCAGAAACTTCGGCAGCAGCTGCACCATCTTGCTTCCCGGTTGAAGATTAACCAGACGGACATCAGCTGGATCCAGCTGGCAGGTGAAGGCAATGTGCTCCATGGCGGTCTCCGTCATGGCAATACCTGTGGATAAGCAATGGAACTATAGCTTTCACCTTTTAAACATTATCAGAAATAAGGTTTACCTTCCGCTGATCCTGGAGCACGACACCAAGTAGAGCTGGGAGCATCTGTTCTGATGGCACTTCCTCTGGCCCTGTAGTTCGATTCGGTCAGGTTGTACACATTTCTGAGGATTGGCAGGGTTAGAAAGTCCACGACACTCTCGTTCAGATTGCAGCCGGCGTCCTCGTAGTAGTTGTTGGTCAGCATGATGACCGATCCGTTGGCCCGTGCCCGGAACTCGTAGTCCGAGCGGCAGGCCCAGCGCTTGCCAAGGGTCTCCATCATGGACTCGATGGTCTGCACGAATCGAGCTGGTCTTCTCAGCTTCGAGGCCACCAGAGCAGCGGCACAGGCAACCATATTGCACCTCGTAACCTTGGCTCCGTAGGCTCCCCCAACCCGCCTGACTTGCAGCTGGATCGAGTTCACACTCACACCCAGCACCTGGGCAATGGCCCCCTGGGTGCAGTCCATCCACTGGGTGGCGCAAAACACCTGAAGGATGTTATCCAGCGGTACCACGATTGTAGTTTGGGGCTCCATGGTGAAGTGATACTGCGATTCCAGCTCGAGAATCCCCCTTCCCAGGACATCGCCAGGGGCTAAGGGCGGGGTCTTTAGGAGTTCGTTATCCTCTTTTCCGAAGCGCACAATGCGGTCGTTCTGCTTTTCCGCCAGAACTTGATTCATGCTTGTGAAGATCTTTCGCTGATCCCTGGCATAGGTGACCACTACCAGGGTTGCAGCATAGGCAGCTGCATCCTGGGTAAGGGCAGCAATCACTCCCAGGGGCTGATCGTAGTACATCACACTGCCAGAAGCGAAGACCTCGTCCACCTCAGGTGTAAATTGACTAGGAGTGACAAAGTTATTGATTCCCGGAATGTCCTTGGCCGAGTAGAAGGCTACTACTCCCTTGCACTGAAGAGCGGCCGAGGGGTCGATTCGCTCAATGGAGGCACCAACTCTCTTGGCGGTCACAAATGCACAGTGCACCGCGTTCGATGTGGTCAGTAGATCGTTCATGTAGGTGGCTTCCCCAGAGCATTGAATGAGACCTAAAAATAAATAATTAATGCAAGTTATTTAGAGGAGTTTGTATTTATTCTCACCCTCCAGCTTGAGCACAGGTTGAGTAACTGGATAGTTCTTCTTGATGGTCTCGAAGGACTGGCTGCCCGATGAGAGCGGTCTCTCCAGGAGCAAACCCCCAGAGCGATATCGTTCCCGAACTCGCTCCCTGGGTGCGGTGGCCAGCAGGAATTTGTAGAGCAGCGAGCAGGCCAGGATCTGACGATATTCCGGGGATGCCTCCGGCGGCAGCTCCTCGGGCTGCAAACTGCCTGGCAGCTGCTGGAAGATCTGAGCTACTGTGGCGGGATCGTAGAGGTCCCTGCCCGGGAGCAGCTGCTCTACCAGGTCATCGTGGACGTAGTCCGGTCGGATGTTGCCGAAGCAGATGCGAGCAGAGCGCACGATTCGCCGCTGGATGTCCTGCCATTCAATGAGGAAGCCCGCATTCACATAGGCATGCACGTTCTGGGCTCTAGGGAGGATCTAGTTTTGGGAGAAGATTTAGATTAACTTAAGTTCGTACCACTTAGTACGACTTACCTTGTACGAGCTGAAGAGGAATCTGTCCTTGGGATAGGCCTTCAGGATAAAGCCACCCAAGACCAGTTTGGGGGTGGTATCCCCAAGATACGACAGCAGGGTCATCACCCTTTGGGTACTGGGATTATCGTAGACCAGAACGTGCACATCCAAGGCCTCGAAAGTGATGAACACGTCCGAGGGAAACTCGGAGTGCTGCTTCTTGATACTGATATTGCCCGCCAAAGTTCCGTTCTGTTAAAAAATTATTTATTATGAACGATTTAACATGTTTTTTGTTAAGTTTTGTCTTTTGCAAGTAAAATGGGATAATACCTTTGGGAGATATTATGAAATAAAGTGTGGGAATTTTAAGATAGGGCCTAACACGCACCTAATGCCTGTACGAAACCGTCCGAGTCGAGATCGATCCCTGGCGCAGGCGAAATCTTTTTACTTATTTTTCTTTAATTTTTTGTTTGTTACTTTAATTTTGTATCTTTTATTAAAAATGTAATAAAAAGTGGAAAAGTTAATAAGCTGGTAGAATTAAACTAAACTGCAAAGGCCACTCAGACCACTGAACCATTCCCAATATTATATAATGAGCTTAATGGCCTCGATTGTCACACTACATAGTTTCAATATTTTTGTAAAAATAATACTTTTTTTTTAAAAGAGTGTAGAGAACAAGTGTGTGCGAAAAATAGAGCAGATCGCATTACATTTTTCTAGCTGGCGCTAAAACAATGAAAACAATGATTTTAAAATTATTATTTAATTCACCACAGACGCTTGGGTACGGGTATCTCATAATCGAGTACTCTCGATTATAGCTTTCTTATTTGTTTCTTTTCAAAACAAAAAAAAACGTGCTGAGGCTTGTCAAAATAAATTAGATTTCTGAAAATTAATTACTACAAATTTTACTTTCTTATTTAATTTACTTAAACTTAATTTAAAAAATAAATAAGGCACTTTTTTCACAGTGCTTCTAACTTAAATTGATTTACTATCTTTGTTGCAAAAGATTAGCGAAAGTAGAATGGCTTTCAACCTAATTATACTCTACGATGTGAAAAGGTTTGTTCGCTGTGAAAGAAAACTGGTTTATAAAGAACTTGATTAGGTTGAAATAAAAAAAAGTTAATGTGCATGATACAATGAGTTATGAGAAACAAACAAAAACAAATTTTAACGAAGGTAACCAATTGTAAATCGAATCTTCCGAAAGTATTACCCAATTATAAGAAGGATAGAGCATTCAGTAGCATTGACTGCAAGTTTCTTGGCTTTACTCCGTTTTTGGTGACCGCCAAAACGAGTTTGTGGTTTTATGGAGACCTCTACTCACATTTCTCACTGGCACATTGGCGATCAGGTTGAAGTGGCGCCACAACTGGGAGCAATACTCGAAGCCGGGCCTCTTGGCGGCCAGCAGGAACACCTGCATGGCATCCGTGAGCGTCACATTGGCGCCCAGCAGCAGGTGGTCCGTCTCGATGCTGGTCTGCCTCAGCTCCGGCACCATGTTCACGTCGATGAAGTGCCGGATGTCCCTGGGTCGACGGTACACTCCGTGAGCCGTGTTCCCGGCCACCAGGATGTAGCGCTCTCCGTTGCCCACCTGGCCGAGGGCTGAGAAGAGCTCTGGCAGCGACTTGGGCCAGTACCAGTGGCTGCCATCGTGATCCGACAGCGGGGGTCTCGAACAGCTTCCCTTGCAGGACTGCCCAGTCCGCGGGCAGAGCAGCTCGAAGGAGTCCTCGATATCCACACATTCTGGAGGAATTTCGATGTTGCTGTCCACGGCAAAGGATTTCATTGCGTCCAGGATGGGCCGATAGCCGGTGCAGCGGCACAGGTTGCCCCCAAAGGCGTCCTCCACCTGCGACATGCTCACCTGGCCGCGGTGCTGCTCCAACAGCCCGTACATGTTCATCACGAACCCCGGGGAGCAGTAGCCGCACTGGGTGCCGTTCATCTGGGCCAGGCGCTTCTGGATGGGATGGTAGCCACTCTGCTGGTTACCCAGCCCCTCATCCGTCATGATCTCCGCATCGTCGCAAGTGTTGAGCAGCGTTAGGCACTGTCGACAAAAAAATATCTCTATTTATTTTCGGATGCGGAGAAAGTCACTCCCGGGAGGGGACCTACCGAGTTCGCTGCCCGCGACTGCACCTCCTGGGTGACCGGGTGGCGCCGACGGATGACGCAGACGCAGGAGCCGCAGCCGCCTTCCAGGCACATGTACTTGGTGGCCGTCAGGTGGAGGTGCTTCCGCAGGAAGGCGTTGAGGGTGGTGTCCGGGGCGTAGTCCGCCGCCTGCACCTCGTAGGGGAAGCCGTTCACGCTGAATCTGATGCTCATCGCTGCGGAGTCGCCGGGCGAATGGAGCGCTCTCGGCCAGGCGCTCCTATTTCAAAGCGCTGCTGAAACCTGATTACCCGGTAATTAGACTAAACGGGTTCGGACAGATAAAGTGCCATCAAAGCAGACACTGCACGAAATATAGCAGTCTGCAAATTAATTGCTTTCTTTGGTTGCTCGTATTGCGAAATCAACAATTAGTGCAGATCGAAGCTCGGGTGTGGAGACATGCACACTTCGACCGCTTACGGATTAGATTTCGATTTTTGAAATAGGAAAAAACCAATAAAAATTTAAATGTAAGTGAATATTAAATCTGATCTCAAAATATCTTAGTAAAATGTTTAAAAGAACATAATAACAATTGCATTTAAATGCCAACTTTTGCATGTAAACTTTTCTTTATTGTCACGGGTATAAAAAATACAAGTCAAGTTTATTTACCAAACCTCCAAACACTCACTACAAGGTGAATGCCTCCACCTGGCTTCCAGAATTGAGAACCACCGTCTCCGGCGTAGTTGGAGCTCCTAGTCGCACCCACTCCCTGGGGAGACCCGCATCCTTCCTGGCCGACTGGATGGCGTGCTGCATGGCGAAGAGAACGCCTACAGCCAGGCACAGAGCTGGCTCTCCGGTGGCCTTGGATCGCATGAAGCCCACGGGGTTTGGGCTCTTCTGCAGCAGCTCGATGCGAAAGTCGATCGGTATGTCCTTGGCTCCCGGAGGATGGTAGTTCCAGGTGCGGTTCGTGAGGATGCGACCCGTCTGGCGATCGTAGACCAGTAGCTCCGTGAGGTAGTAGCCCAGACCCATCACAAAGGCACCCTCCACCTGACCTACATCTATGAGCGGGCTCAGGCTCTCCCCCGCATCCTCCAGGATGTCCACCCGGCGGATCAGATGATTGCCAGTCAGGATGTCCAGTTCAATCTCGGTGAGACTGAGCCCGAAGATGTTGTAGTTCGGAATATCCCCCAGTTTGTAGGACTCGGTGGCGATGAGGAAGACGGACTCCAGGTAGGCTGCTTGGAGAACCTGCAGCCAGGTGGCCTGGGATCCCAGCCGTTGCTTGAGCGGTTCCAGTCGCTTGTTCAGAGTGTCACAGGCCTTCCGCACCGCCAGACCAATCATCTCGCTGGTCATCGAGTTGGCCGTCAGCATGGAGTTCGCTCCACTGACCGTGTTGCTCGTCTCCACACGGACCTGCTCCAGAGGGACTCCCAGCACGAAGGCAGCCACCTGGGCCGCTTTAGTGTTTAGTCCCTGTCCAATCTCTATGCCTCCGTGCGAGATCACCACCGATCCGTCTTCGTGGTAAATGGCCACCGTTACGGGATAGGTGTAGGCCACGGTGGTGTTTAGAGTAAAATTCATCAGGGCCAGTCCAAGGCCTCGTTTGCGCCATCGGTTCTGGTCGTTAAAGAGGTTAACTTGTTCCCGTCGCTTGCGGTACTCCGAGGTGGCCAGAAACCTGGGAAAAAGTTCTACCATCTTGCTTCCCGGTTGAAGGTTTACAAGCCGGACATCGGCTGGGTCCAACTGGCAGGTGAAGGCAATGTGCTCCATCACAGTCTCCGTCATGGCAACAGCTGCAGATGTGAAGTGGAAAGATTAACTTATACAGATTTTTAAATATTTAATATTTCTTATTTTAGAACTTCATGTTATCGAAATGTAAGCTGAACAAATACCCTACTCTACTCACCTTCTGCTGATCCAGGAGCTCGACACCAAGTCGAACTTGGTGCATCCGTGATAATAGCACTTCCTTTGGCCCTCAAGTTCGAGTCGGTTAGATTGTAAACATTTCTGAGGCCTGGAAGTGTTAAGAAATCCACTGGATTCTCGTTCAGATTGCAGCCGGCGTCCTCGTAGTAGTTGTTGGTCAGCATGATGATCGATCCGCTGGCCCGCGCCTGGAACTCGTAGTCCGAGCGACAGGACCAGCGCTTGCCAATGGTCTCCATCATGGACTCGATGGTCTGCACGAATCGTGTCGGACGTCTTAACTTGGAAGCTACAAGAGCAGCAGCACAGGCCACCAAATTGCACCTGGTTTCCTTTGCGCCATAGGCTCCTCCAACACGTCTGACCTGGAGCTGCACGGAGTTCACACTTACGCCCAACATGTGGGCAATGGCTCCCTGGGTGCAGTCCATCCACTGGGTGGCACAAAACACCTGAAGAATGTTATCCAGCGGCACCACGATTGTGGTTTGGGGCTCCATGGTGAAGTGATACTGCGATCCCATTTCCAGGATGCCCTTTCCCTGGACATCGCCTGGAGCCAAGGGCGGAGTTTTCAGATTCTTATTTTCGTCCTTTGTCAAGCACACAATGCGATCACTTTGCTTCTCCTCCAAAACTTGATTCATGCTTGTGAAGATTCTCCGCTGATCCCTGGCATAGGTGACCACCACCAGAGTAGCAGCATAGGTAGCTGCATCCTGCGTAAGGGCGGCAATCACTCCCAGAGGCTGATCGTAGTACTTCACAGTGCCTAAAGCAAATATTTCTTCCGCCTCCGGGGTCAGTGTGCTCACAGTGACAAAGTTATTAACTCCTGGAATGTCCTTGCCCGAATAGAAGGCCACAACTCCCTTGTATTGGAGAGCAGGCGAGGGATCGATATTCTCGATGGAGGCACCGACTTTTTTGGCGGTCACAAAGGCGCAGTAGACGGCATTCGGCGTGGTGAGTAGATCGTTCATGTAGACGGCTTCTCCAGAGCACTGAATGAGACCTGAAGACAAAGATGTAAGGTTAATCAGGTAAAAGTACAAAAAAAGTATAAACTCAGCTTGGAGTAGTTTGGCTGAACTTCTTATTCCATTTACAATATTGAGGAAATCATCCGAGGAAAAATCCGTTATAACTCACCCTCCAGCTTGAGCACAGGTTGAGTAACTGGATAGTTCTTCTTGATGGTCTCGAAGGACTGACTGCCCGACGAGAGCGGTCTCTCCAAGAGCAAACCTCCAGAGCGATATCGTTCCCGAACTCGCTCCTTCGGTGCGGTGGCCAGCAGGAATTTATAGAACAGCGAGCAGGCCAGGATTTGCCGATATTCCGGGGAAGCCTCTGGCGGCAGCTCCTCGGGCTGCAGACTGGCTGGCAGCTGCTGGAAGATCTGAGCTACTGTGGCGGGATCGTAGAGGTCCCTGCCCGGGAGCAGCTGCTCTACCAGGTCATCGTGGACGTAGTCCGGTCGGATGTTGCCGAAGCAGATGCGAGCAGATCGCACAATTCGCCGCTGGATGTCCTGCCATTCGATAAGGAAGCCCGCATTCACATAGGCATGCACGTTCTGGGCTCTAGGGAGGATCTATTTTTGGGAGAAGGTTTAGATTAACTTAAGTTCTTACTACTTAGTACGACTTACTTTGTAGGAGCTGAAGAGGAATCTGTCCTTGGGATAGGTCTTCAGGATAAAGCCACCCAACACCAGCTTGAGCGTGTTATCGCTGAGATACGAGCGCAGGCTCATTTGCTTCTGACTACTCTGGCTGTCATAGACCAGGACCTGCACATCCAAGGCCTCGAAAGTAATGAACACGTCCGAGGGAAACTCTGGATGCTGTTTCTTTATAGAAATGTTGCCTGCCAGAGTTCCGTTCTAGAAAAATATACAAAATAGCAAAATGGATTTCATAAGAGTACGGCAAGATGAAATCCTAAAACCAGGGATCGTAAATAATGATTATCAATAACAAAGAAATAATCCATAGGGTCATCTACATAAAAAAACGAAAAATACCAATCGGCTACTATTTGGATGATATTTCCATATCCTCAATGATTTTTTACATCGCGATTTTTATACATTTAATTATCTTTTATAATGTATGTTTAAGTTTTATTTAATCGCTTAAAGAATAATTATTATTATTGTGAGCGAAAAAAAAACACTCAGTTTCTTTGGAACGCCACATTTTAAAATGAAAAGTATAATAATTTCCGATGTAATAAAAAAGCTATTAAGCCCAATCAAGTTTATGAAGCCAACTAGTTTTAAAACGAATGACTTACATAACTTTAATTTTAGACTTAAGAAAACAAACTTTTTCCCCTACCAAGTTTTTGTCTACTGTAACGAGTTTTTCAGTTTAAGAGTTTACTCACATTTCTCACTGGCACATTGGCGATCAGGTTGAAGTGGCGCCACAACTGGGAGCAATACTCGAAGCCGGGCCTCTTGGCGGCCAGCAGGAAGACCTGCATGGCATCCGTGAGCGTCACATTGCCTCCGAGCAGCAGGTGGTCCGCCTCGATGCTGGTCTGCCTCAGCTCCGGCACCATGTTCACGTCGATGAAGTGCCGGATGTCCCTGGGTCGTCGGTACACTCCGTGAGCCGTGTTCCCGGCAACCAGGATGTAGCGTTCACCGTTGCCCACCTGGCCGAGGGCTGTGAAGAGCTCTGCCAGCGACTTGGGCCAGTACCAGTGGCTGCCATCGTGATCCGACAGCGGGGGCCTCGAGCAGCTGCCCTTGCAGGACTGTCCAGTTCGTGGACAAAGGAGTACGAAGGAGTCCTCGATGTCCACGCACTCGGGAGGAACTTCGATGGTGCTGTCCACCGCGAAGGACTTCATTGCGTCCAGGATGGGCCGATAGCCTGTGCAGCGGCAGAGGTTGCCCCCGAAGGCGTCCTCTACCTGCGACATGCTCACCTGGCCGCGGTGCTGCTCCAACAGCCCGTACATGTTCATCACGAACCCCGGAGAGCAGTAGCCGCACTGGGTGCCGTTCATCTGGGCCAGGCGCTTCTGGATGGGATGGTAGCCACTCTGCTGGTTGCCCAGCCCCTCATCCGTCATGATCTCCGCATCGTCGCAGGTGTTGAGCAGCGTTAGGCACTGTCGAGCAAATATCTCTATTTATTTTTGGGAGCAGAGAATGTCACTCCCGGGAGAGGCACCTACCGAGTTCGCTGCCCGCGACTGCACCTCCTGGGTGACCGGGTGGCGCCGTCGGATGACGCAGACGCAGGAGCCGCAACCGCCCTCCAGGCACATGTACTTGGTGGCCGTCAGGTGGAGGTGCTCCCGCAGGAAGGCGTTGAGGGTGGTGTCCGGGGCGTAGTCCGCCGCCTGCACCTCGTAGGGGAAGCCGTTCACGCTGAATCTGATGCTCATTGCTGTGGAGTCGCCGGGCGAATGGAGCGCTCTCGGCCAGGCGCTCCTATTTCAAAGTACTGCTGAAACCTGATTACCCGGTAATTAGGCCAAACGGGTTAGGACAGCTCCATCAAATGGCACACTGTGAGAAATCTGGCACTTTTCACTGCCTAATATTTTCTGGTCTTTGCTGAAGAATATTAGCTCTGAGAGGAGTATGAATCATCACTGCTGACTGCGAAATCACTTGCCCGACACCCAGTTTGTTTTTATTGGATTCAAGAAGTATATATTTCAGATATACATAAATATAATAATAAAGAGCACCTTTCATTGGCCTTATTTCAGCCTAAAACCGGCTGCTTCATGACCTGCATTCACCACCAGGGTTTCCGGCGTTGTGGGGGCTCCCAGGCGCACCCACTCCCGCGGAAGGCCCGCATCCTGGCGAGCGGATTCCAAGGCCTGGCGCAGGGCGAAGACCACGCTCACAGCCAGACAGCAAGGCGGCTCTCCAGTGGCCTTGGATCGCATGAAGCCCAGCCCGGTGGGATTGGGCTTCTGGAGCAGCTCCACACGGAAGTCGATGGGAATGTCCTTGGCCCCCGGCGGCTTGTAGTTCCAGGTGCGGTTGGTCAGCAGGCGACCCGTCTCGCTCTCGTAGACCAGCTGCTCACTCAGCCAGTAGCCCAGGCACATGACGAAGGCGCCCTCGACCTGGCCGATGTCGATGTACGGGCTCAGACTCTCCCCAGCATCCTCCAGGATGTCCACGCGCTTGATCTGGCTGTTTCCGGTGAGCACATCCAGCTCGACTTCCGTCAGGGACAGCCCGTAGATTTTGTAGTTCTCCATGTCACCCTGCTTGTAGTGGTCCGAAGCGATCATGTTGATGGATTTGGCGTAGGCAGCCTCCACGGTCTGCACCCAGCTGGCGTCCTTCTTCTTGACCGGCTCCAGGCGGGCGTTGAGGGTCTCGCAGGCCTTGCGAACGGCGTAGCAGAGGCTCTCACTGCCCACGGCTCCGCCGGTGACCATCGAGTTGGCTCCGTTGAGGGTGTCCGAGGACTCCACCTTGATGAAGCTCAGGTCGATTCCCAGGGTGTAGGCGGCCACCTGAGCCACCTTCGTGTTCATACCTTTAAGTAAATTTGTTTAAAATCATCCTTTAAAATCATCCAAGAGCCCCTGAAGTTACCTTGTCCCATCTCAATGCCGCCATGGCTGACCACGACTGTGCCGTCCACATGGTAGATAGCCACTGTGGCCGGGTATTGTCCGAAGAAGAAGATGGGATACTCCATCACGGACAGGCCCAAGCCTCGCTTCGTCCAGCGGTTCTTGGCATTGTGCGCCGCGATCTCCTGCTTCCTCTGCGCGTAGTCCCGCGATTGGAGGAACTGGGGCAGCAACTCGGCCATCCTGTTGCCCGGCAGAATGTTGGCCAGCCTCACCTCCGCCGGGTCCTTCTGCACGGCGAAGGCCACGTGCTCGATGATGTTCTCTATCATGGCAATGGCCTCCACGGATCCTGGAGCGCGGCACCAGGTGGAGCTGGGGGCGTCTGTGAGGACAGCCTTGCCGTTATTCTTGAAGCTGTCTCCGGTCAGGTCGTAGCAGTTCACTGCCGTGATGGTCGAGTGGCCGTCTATGGGGCTCTCGTTGGGGCTCCAGCCAGCGTCCTCGTAGAAGTCGTTGTTCAGGCCCACAATTTTGCCGCTGGACTTGACGTGGCACTGGTAGTCGGAGCGGCAGGCCCACCGCTTGCCGTTGCAGTCCATCATAGACTCCAGGGACTGGACGAAGCGAACGGGTCGATTCAGCTTGTAGGCGGCCAGGGAAGCGGCGCAGGCCACCTGGTTGCCACGGGAAATCTTGGATCCATAGCCACCGCCCAGCCTGCGAACCTGTACGGGACGGTATTGGTGAAGACTGATAGGATCAGTACCTTAGTCAGACCCACCTGTAGCTGCACATCCTTGGCCTTCACCTGAAGCATGTGGGCAATCACGGACTGGGTGTGATCCATCCACTGGGTGGCCGAGAAGATCTTCAGGCCGTCCTCGAAGGGAATGGCCACCGTGGTCTGTGGCTCCATGGTGAAGTGATACTGCAGGCCCATCTCGAAGATGCCCCTAACCTCCATGTCGGGCTGATCCGAGAACTTGATCTTCTCTGCCTTCGCCTTTCCCGAGGACACGATGCGGGATGGATCCGGAGTGGGGGATGAGAATACATCCTTCATGCTTGGCAGCAACTTGAAGCCGGACATGGGATTGCTGTAGGTGATCTTCACCAGTTTGGCAGCCCGCTGAGCCTGGTCGGCAGTGAGGGCCACGACCACTCCAGCTGGCTGCTCGGAGTGACGCACCAAGCCCGAGCAGAAGATCTCCTCCACCTCGTAGCCAAAGGTGGTCCCGCAGAAGGTGTTCGTGCCGGGAATTTCCTTGGCACTGTAGAAGGCAATCACTCCCGGCTGCTTTAGAGCCTCCGCAGCATCGATCTGATCGATGGTGGCCCCCACTTTGGTTGCGCCCACGAAGGAGCAGTGCACCGCGTTGGACGTGGTCAGCACATCGTTCATGTAGGTGGCCTCGCCGGAGCACTGGATCATGCCCTCCACCTTCTCTACGGCCT
This sequence comes from Drosophila tani, assembly GCA_008042535.1. Classification (NCBI taxonomy): domain Eukaryota; kingdom Metazoa; phylum Arthropoda; class Insecta; order Diptera; family Drosophilidae; genus Drosophila; species Drosophila tani. Next base: position 223,256 of record VNJO01000986.1, on the reverse strand, counting down.
GGGTGACAGGGTAGTTCTTCTTCTGCGTCTCGAAGAGCTGCAGGCCGGAGGAGAGTGGCCGCTGCAGGATCTGGCCTCCGCTCCGGAACTTGTCACTGACCTCCGCCTCGGGGGCTTGCTTCAGGAGGAACTTGTAGAAGAGTCCGCAGGCCAGCTTCGAGCGATAGGCGGGACTGGCATCGGGCAGAACCTCATCAGGTTTGATAAGGTCCTCCAGCTTGCTAAACGTCTGCTCCACCAGAGTGCCTTCGTAGGGGCTCTGGCCCACCAGTAGCTTTTCAATGGCCGAGGCGTGGACAAAGTCCGGACGGATGCCGCCGAAGCAAATGCGGGCGGACTTCACCTTGGTGTCGGGGTCCAGTTCCAGGAGAAAGGCTGCGTTGACATAGGCATGGGCATTCTGGGCACGAGGCATGATCTGTGGGAGGGCTAAGGTAAGGAATACAACCCGGATTCGGAAGGAGGTAGCCTACCTTGTAGGAGTCGTAAATGTACTTGTCCTTGGGGTAAGCGGGCAGTATAAAGGCCTTTAGCAGCAGTTTCCTATCATTCCAACCTAGATAGTCCGACAGGGTCATCTCCTTCTCCTCATTGGGTTTCTTAACGGCCACCACCCTGACATCCAGAGCCTCGAAGGATATGAAGATGTCCGAGGGAAACTCGGGATGTTTCTTCTTCATGGAAATGTTGCCCGCCAAGGTTCCAGACTGTCAGGGAAGGTTAATGGTTAAGTTAAAAAATAATATTTTAGTTATAAACACCTCTTTCTTACATTTCGCACTGGAACATTGGCAATAAGATCGATGTGGTTCCACAGAGCCTCCAGGTACTCGAAGCCCGGCTGCTTGGAGTTAGTGCGAATGATCTCCATGGTCTGGGTCAGGCTGAGATTAGCTCCCAGTCGCAGTTTCTGTCCCTCGAAGCTGTGCTGATGCAGTTCCTCTACCCCATTGACGGCGATGAAGTGTTTAATATCAGGCGATCGTCGGTAGACTCCGTGAGCCGTATTGCCAGCCACCAGCATGAACTCATCCGAGTCCCCGACCTTGTCCACAGCCTCCAGTAGCTCGGGCAGACTCCTGGGCCAGTGCCACTGACTGCCATCCTCGTAGACCAAGTTGGGGCGATGGCAGCTGCCACTGCAGGCCAGTCCCGTCTTCGGGCAGTTGCGGGGCTTGAGGTCCTCGATGTCGGCACACTCCTTGGGAACTTCGATGTTGCTGTCCACGGCAAAGGACTTCATGGCGTCCAGGATGGGACGGTAGCCGGTGCAGCGGCATATGTTGCCCCCGAAGGAGTTCTCCACCTCCGCCATGCTGACCTTGCCGTCGTTCTGCTCCAGCAGCCCGTACATGTTCATCACGAATCCCGGCGAGCAGAAGCCACACTGGGTGCCGTTCATCTTGGCCAGCCGCTTCTGGATGGGATTGTAGCCGGTGCGCTGGTTGCCCAGCCCCTCGGCGGTTACGATCTCTAGCTGGGCACAGGTGTTCAGAAGCGTGAGGCACTGCGGAGTGAATCATTAGTGGTCAAGTGGGATCAGTTATCTTCATCAAGTGATCGCACCGAGTTCACAGCCCAGCTGCGCTTGCCATCGCGCACCACGCAGATGCAGGCTCCGCATCCTCCCTCCTGGCACATGAACTTGGTGGCCGTGAGCTGGGCATGCTCCCGGATAAAGGTGTTCAGCGTGATGTCCGGCGGAAGATTGGCCAGATTCACTGTGGAAGACGCGAGAGTTTCAGTTAGAAAAGAGGCACAAAAACGAGTACAGAAACCAGTTTCCATGGGAGTCAAAAAAACAATAAACAATGGAAATTTACGTTGAAGTCTGAATTGCTTACTCCGCAGCTTTGCTAATCACAGAGATTTTGGATACCGAATTATACAGGGGCTTGAAGCGAATAAAATGCATTGCTAAGCTAACAAAAACACTTAATTCGAGGACATGTAATTCCGTTTTTAATTCAACAGTAGAGCTCCTTTGTTTCAGGAAACTAGCGGAACTAATGATCAGTAAACACTCTAATCGATTGCGCCTTATCTACCCTTCAGATTAATGATAAGTTTGATAGAAGTAGATAATGGTTCGGAGCCTCCTTCGAGCAGGAATGACTTGGCACTTGGCACACTTTTTAAATATCAAAGTCATTTTAAGGTGTCTCAGGTTCTACATATAATATTTTTCAATATATTCAATTTATTTACGCCTTGCAACGATGCTCAACTTAATTAAAACCACTCACCCGTATACGGCACTCCGTTGATTGTGAATTTCGTAGTCATTTCGCTCGTTTTCTAGGCAACAAAAACTTAAATGTCAGCTGGGAAAACGATTTCTATAAATAATTCAATTAGTTGTGACTTTTTGCTGCCTAGGTTTTCCAGTGTTTTCCATTTGCTGCTCACTTTTGCCTCCGTTCGGCGCGAGTGCTGTGTTTCAACTGATGGCGAAATTAAGTAAAAATCTCGTCTTGGTCCCGTCTCCGCTCTCTGATTGCGATATTCTTGACAGGAGTTAGTTTCGACACACATGCACGCTCCGTTTGAACGGAACAACGGTTTGAGTTGGCTTTCGTGTTTGGCGATCGACGTTAATTGCAGCTCGTCGAGCTTCAGCTCCTCTTCGATGGCGAACAACTGCCGGCGAGGTGTCGGCGACGAGCGATTATATAGCCTCCCCGCTCCCACGATATTCGGCAGCTGTGAAGCCGTCACAATAACTGCGAACATAGCGAAAAAAATAGAAAGAGAAAAGGGGCAAGGCTATGGCATAGTATTTCGGTGGATACCCTACCTACCAATATTTTTATTTTTTTTTATTGTATTGTAATTATAACAAACTTATTTGCTCCAGTTTTCAATGCCTACATAGTAGGATCTTAAATTAAAATTAATTCCAACTGAAAATAAAATTCAATTTCAAATTCTTTTCTACCTTTGCAAACTTTCTCACATAACCACCATGTCCTCTTGTAGGTCACAAAAGGAACCAAAAGAAAAGGGGCAAGGCTATGGCATAGTATGGTATATCGTAGATACTCTACCTACCAATGCTTGTATTATTTATTATTGTATTTTAATTATAGGTATATAACGTGAAGCATTTATTTGCGCCAGTTGTCTATGCCTGGTTTTTACCAGATTTTAAGATTTTCTTAAGTTAAAAGAAATTCCAACTGAAAATTATATTAAATTTAAAAAATTGGTTTACTTCTTTGCAAACTTTCTCACAGAACCACCATGCCCTCTTGCAGGCCACAAAAGAAACCAACTGTGAATGGAAAATTACTATGCAGAGGTTCTTTTGTATTGAATTGTACATTCTGAGTGCTTATTTGGATAATTTTGACTGAGCTTTAACTGCGTTACACATTACAAATATATATATTTCCCCTTGTCTGCTATTATAGTGACTAGGCAAAATAGCCAGACTTGCTAATCTTTTTTTAATTTTTGTTCAGTCCCATAAATAACACAGAGAAGAGAGCAAACTTAATCACGTGTACACTTCAAAGTAAAAGAGAGAGGGGGAGCTAGGAAATAGAGAGCGTGCCGGCCGGCATAAATATATTTTTGTTTGTTCTCCGCTCTCGTAAACAATATTTTCACGCTCACAGCTTTTTCAAACAAATAATTTATTACAAAAGCTCTGACTTTGAAATTCTTCTTCTTTGAAACTTCCAACAAAAACTAGAAAATCAAGCTTTTGAGTGATATTCATCATGATGAAAGCTCGCTTTTTTGGAGTTAATTACGACAAATGTTAACAGACAACATCTTTAGAGCTAGCTTAACAGAAAACCTCAAAATAAAAATTGCCTTCATATAAAAATAATTATAATGGGGAAGAATTTGTATTATATATATGTATATAGAATATTTATAGGTGTTTACTTTTTAATAAATTTAAAATAGAAGTTTTTCTTTCAAAACATATTGTTATTATATTACAAAGAAATTGATTTGAATTAATTGAATTCTTTGAAGAGTGTAATTTTATTTGAACCACAAGTTAAATTGGAAACCGTATCTTTCCCTTCGATATCGTGCCATGTAAATATATAAATATAAAGCTGCATAAGTACACATAGTTTTCAGTAAGGTCCCTTTACTTCAGCTTGAATTCCCCCACTTGGTGGCCGGCGTTAAGTAACAAGGTCTCCGGCGTTGTGGGTGCCCCCAGGCGGAGCCACTCCCGCGTTAAGCCCGCATCCTGGCGGGCAGATTGCAGGGCCTGCTGCAGGGCGAATATCACGCTGACGGCCAGGCAGCACGGCGGCTCCCCGGTGGCCTTCGAGCCCATGAATCCGGCTCCACTGGGCCGCTGATTGTGCACCAGCTCCACACGGAAATCGATGGGAATATCCTTGGCCCCCAGGGGCTTGTAGTTCCAGGTGCGGTTGGTCAGCAGGCGCCCGTTGTCGCCCTCGTAGACGAGCAGTTCGCTGAGCCAGTAGCCCAGGCCCATGACGAAGGCGCCCTCCACCTGACCGACGTCGATCCAGGGGCTCAGGCTCTCGCCGGCGTCCTCGAGGATGTCCACCCGCCGGATCAGGATGTTTCCCGTGAGCACATCCATCTCCACTTCGGAGAGAGCCAGCCCTAGCACGTGATAGTTCTGCATGTCGCCGGTCTTGTAGTGATCCGAGGCAACCAGGTTGATGGACTGGGCGTGGGCAGCCTCCACGGTGTCCACCCAACTGGCCCTGGCCTTCTTCACCGGCTTCAGGCGGGCGTTGAGGGTGTCGCAGATCTTGCGGACTGCATAGCAGACACTCTCGCTGCCGATGGCGTAGCCGGTGACCATCGAGTTGGCGCCGTTGATGGTGTCCGAGGACTCCACCTTGATGTAGCTCAAGTCGATGCCCAGGGTGTAGGCGGCCACCTGGGCTATTTTCGTGTTCATGCCTTTAAGTAAAAATATTGAAAAAATTCTCCTTAAAGTCAAGAACCCTAAAAGATACCTTGTCCCATCTCTATGCCTCCGTGCGTCACCACGACTGTGCCGTCCACATGGTAGATGGCCACTGTGGCCGGGAACTGGCCAATGTAGATGACGGGGAAGTTCATCACGGACAAGCCCAGGCCGCGCTTCATCCATCGGTTGTTCGCGTTGTGGGCCTCGATCTCCTTCTTCCGGCCATAGTACTCCCTCGACTTGAGGAACTCCGGCAGCAGGGTTGCCATCTTGCTCTTCTTGCTAATGTTGGCCAGGCGGACGTCGGCGGGATCCTTCTGGATCTCAAATGCCACGTGCTCGATGATGTTCTCCATCATGGCAATGCCCTCCACCGATCCGGGAGCACGACACCAGGTGGAGCTGGGGGCATCTGTGAGCACCGCATGACCACTGAGCTTGAAGTTGCTGTCGGTGAACTCGTAGCAGTTCGCTGCCGTGAAGGTGGAGTGTCCTTGCACAGGACTCTCGTTTGCGTTCCAGCCAGCGTCCTCGAAGAAATCGTTGGACAGCCCCACGATCCTGCCGTTGGACTTGACGTGGCACTGGTACTCGGAGCGACAGGCCCACCGCTTGCCATTGCAGTCCATCATGGACTCTAGGGTTTGGACGAAGCGAACGGGACGATTCAGCTTGTGGGCTGCCAGGGAGGCGGCGCAGGCCACCTGGTTTCCACGAGAGATTTTGCAGCCATAGCCACCGCCCAGCCGGCGGACCTGCAAGGGTAAGTACTAATAGAATCAATGGGATTTTATGATCCTAGTCCTTACCTGAAGCTGCACATCCTTGGCCTTCATTTGGAGCGCATGCGCGATCACAGACTGGGTCTGATCCATCCACTGGGTGGCCGAGAAGACCTTGAGTCCGTCTTCAAAGGGAATGACTACCGTTGTCTGTGGTTCCATGGTGAAGTGATACTGCAGGCCCATCTCGAAGATGCCTCTAACCTCCAGGTCAGGCTTGTCAGAGAAGGTGACTTCCTGCAGGTGAGACTTGGCCAAGGGCAGGATGCGAGACGGATCTGGAGTTCCGCGGGAGAAAACATGACTCAGGCTCGGCTGCAGCTGAAAGTCGGAGCTGGGATTACTGTAGCTGATCTTCACCAGCTTGGCAGCCCGCTGAGCCTGGTCAGCAGTGAGGGCCACGACTACCCCAGCTGGCTGCTCGGAGTGACGGACCAAGCCCGAGCAGAAGATCTCCTCCGCTTCGTAACCAAAGCTGGGGTCAGAAAAGGTGTTGGAACCGGGAATATCTTTGGCACTGTAGAAGGCCACCACTCCGGGATGCTGGAGAGCTTCAGAGGCATCGATCTGATCGATGGTGGCTCCCACTTTGGTGGCCCCCACGAAGGAGCAGTACACCGTGTTGGTCGCGGTCAGCACGTCGTTCATGTAGGTGGCCTCGCCGGAGCACTGGATCATGCCCTCCAGCTTCTGCACCGCCTGGGAAACCGGATAGGTGTTCTTCTGGGTCTGGAAGAGCTGCAGGCCGGAGGAGAGCGGTCGCTGCAGAAGCTCGCCGCCGCTCTTGAACTTCGCACTGACCTCCGACACGGGGGCATGCTTCAGGAGGAACTTGTAGAGGAGGCCACAGGCCAGCATGGAGCGATAGGCAGGACTGGCATCGGGCAGCACCTCGTCCGGCTTGATGAGATTCTCCAGCTTGCTAAATGTCTGCTCCACCAGGTTAGCCTCGTAGGGACTGTGTCCAACCATCAACTCCTCAATGTCTGAGGCGTGGACAAAGTCCGGACGGATTCCGCCGAAGCAAATGCGGGCGGACTTCACCTTGGAGTCGGAGTCCAATTCCAGGAGAAAGGCTGCGTTGACATAGGCATGGGCATTCTGAGCACGAGGCATAATCTGCAGGAGGAGGCAAAGGTAAGTCATACAATCCGGATTCGGAAAGAAGGCAGCCTACCTTGTAGGAGTCGTAGATGTACTTGTCCTTGGGGTAAGCAGGCAGAATGAATGCCTTAAGGAGAGTTTTTCTGTCGCTATCCTGTAAGAATTCCTCCAAAGAGATTTCCCTCTCATCACGGATGTTACTCAGGGCAATCACTTGCACATCCAGAGCCTCGAAGGATATGAAGATGTCCGAGGGGAACTCGGGGTGTTGTTTCTTGGTGGAGATATTGCCCGCCAGAGTGCCAGACTGTAAACTTAAATGAATAAAAAAGGCACGAGAGGTCCGAAATCCACTCACATTACGAACGGGAACGTTGGCCACCAGGTCGATGTGATTGCAGAGCGTCTCTAGGTACTCGAAGCCCGGTTGCTTGGCCGTCGAGCGAAGGATCTCCATGGTCTCCGTCAGACTGAGATTAGCTCCCAGGATCAGTTTCTCTCTTTCAGAGCTGTGCTGATGCAGTTCCTCCACTCCGTTCACGTCGATGAAGTGCTTGATATCGGGAGATCTGCGATAGACACCATGGGCCGTGTTGCCTCCCACCAACATGAACTCGTCCGAGTCCTCGACATTGTCCAGGGCGTCGAAGAGCTCAGCCAATGTGCTGGGCCAATGCCACTGGCTCCCATCCTCGTAGATGAGTTTGGATCTCTTGCAGGCACCTTTGCAGGCTCTTCCCGTCCTTGGACAGTTGCGCGCCCTCAGGTCCAGATCCTCGATATCAACACACTCCTTGGGAACCAGGACGTTGCTGTCCACGGCGAAGGACTTCATGGCATCCAAGATGGGGCGGTAGCCGGTGCAGCGACAGATGTTGCCCCCAAAGGCGTTCTCCACCTCCGACAAGGTCACCCGGCCGCCGTGCTGCTCCATCAGCCCGTACATGTTCATTACGAATCCCGGCGAGCAGTAGCCGCACTGGGTGCCATTCATCTTGGCCAGCCGCTTCTGGATGGGATGGTAGCCACTCTGCTGGCTGCCCAGTCCCTCGCAGGTAACGATCTCCAGCTGGGCGCAGGTATTCAGCAGCTTGAGGCACTGCAAGAGGCGGTTAGTTTGGAGGCATGATCGGAGCTGATCTCTGAACCCACCGAATTGACGGTCCAGGTGCTCTGCCTATCGCTCACTGCACAGACACAGGCCCCGCAGCCTCCCTCCAGGCACATGAACTTGGTGGCCGTCAGCTGGGCGTGCTCCCGGATGAAGGTGTTCAGCGTGATGTCCGGCGGGAGGTCGCTGAGGTTAACTGGGGCATTAACAGGGAATATTGGTAATTTAAGTGCCTAATATTTCCAGTTACATAAGGTACTTCCTTAACCTTTATTCATTCCCAATTAATTGACATCCTTTAAGCCCTAGCTTACCCGTATAAGGTTGTCCATTGATGGTAAACGTGGTGGACATTTCACTTTCTAATATTTTTAACTTGCTGCAGAATCGATCTCCGCTCAACTGACAGCTTCTGGTTCGGAGCCTCTTAATATGGCCTCTGCAGAACCATTGACATGTTCAATATTTACCTTTGTCATTTAATAAACAAAGAGCAATTCGCTGAAATTGTATATAAATTGCATTTTCCCGCTTTGTTGATTTCATTCAACAGAATTTGTATACATTATCCGCCTTTGTTGTGCTGCAATTTCCATTATTTGATATGCCGATTAGCAGAGGTAACTGATTCTATTAGTTACCCATTTACGGGCTCAATTGAGCTCCTCTTAAATCGTTTGTGGATTTATTTAGTTGCTGTTTTCATTTATTTATTTTTTGGTATAAAAATACACCTTTTTATCAAGCACTCTTGGGCCCTAACAAGCCTTAATGCTTTTCGGTATTGGCTCTCTTATCGCCTTTCGGATTTTGTATCTTGACGCGCGTTAATTAATTAAATACATGTTCCCTCCTCGTTGTTTCTTTTATTAACTCTGCCCGAAAAAGCGGAGAAAAAACTGTCAACTCATTGGTAAATCATTTGTCAAAATATAAATCGATGTTTCCCTTCGAGGAACGGACAAAAAATGTTACATAATCATGCACAAAACATGCAGAACAAGAACCAGTCCCAACAACAAAGCCACCGTTCCGCCCTTGCACCTTATCGATATTCAAGAATCGTTTTCCGAACACAAAGTAATCATAAAAAACGACAGGGACCGGAGAAAATGATGAGGAGACTTTAAACAAGTAAAATTAAAATATGAATAACGCAATCTTTTCTCACATGGCTAAGCATTTTGGTTGTAGGAATCGGAGGCAACCCGCTGTCAAACAGGTAAGCAGAGGGTTAAGCCGGCGACTGACCCTGTGCTCCGTTGTTGGGGGAGTGTCCATTGTTGGCTGTTTCTTCTCTTTTTATTTTTTTACTTTTGGAGCTGTCATGCATAATAAAATTCCAATATATTCGACCGTACGCCTTCGCCCTGTCTTCGTTCTCGATTGCGGATCCTTATCAAACAAGAAAAGTGACGTGAGCACCTCTGCCCCCAGCTCCACTCCAGCCTCATCTCCAGATCCAGAACCAGAGCCCGACCCAAAAGATGATGCACAGTCAGGGAAGCAGGGTCCGGGACCTGGTCAGCAGTCGAGACAGACCCACACCCTGGCAGAGTGTTGGGTTTTATTGGCCAACGGCCATTTGATGCTCGCCAGTGCGGCTCGGCTGATGACACTGACCCACTGATAGTCGGCCAGGCCGAAAACCAGAGCCAAGCCCAGGTCAGGAAGGCAAGGTGAGACGCCCCTTAGCTCATCCCATAAATATGCCAGGTCGGAGGAAGGCTTGCTCGCCTTGGGGCCTGGAGATTAGCTAAAGTTTGCACCGAAACTTTTCGCATCCAGATAGTGAAAGAAAAAGTGAATAGATGAAGTCTGAACTTTTAGGAGTTCCTTCTGTCCATTATAAATAAGAATAGGCAGACCAGGTGTCAAAGATACTAAACATTCATGTAAATTAAAATAATAATAACTGAGAATTAGCTATTAGGATTTTATAGGAAGTATTATTATATTAACTGTTATTATATTTACTTAAAAAGGTAGTACCTACCCCTTTTTCAATAATTTCCAGAACAGGGCCTTCCATCATTCCCCTTCCTGCTCTCTTTGGCCAAGCCACCGACCGGCCTTATTTTGTAATATCGATCAGAGTGAGGGGAGACAGAAATAAATGGGTAACTACTCGATGGTGACACTGTTAACCCTTTGTCACTTCCATTGACAGTTCAATAATGCGTCATTTGGTGTGTGTCAGGGCTGTGGAGAAGGGACCTCACGACGAGTTCCCTTCCGAAGGATTCAGGGGGGAGGTCGCCGAGCACTGCTGTCACATCAAACTGGACAATGGCAAGACAGGGAACTGCCAGCAGGTACCAAGAGTTCTCAGCTGAAAGGGTAAAGTCGGGTTTATTGGGAGGCTTAGAGTAGCATTAAGGATGATTAAATGCAGTTGGACTTGTAAAAGCCGGAATTTTATTTTTCTTCAACAGGATACATAGATTTTTTGTTAAAAAAATGTAATGATGATTAATTAGGTACTATGTATATTTTTTTCTTGGATTTACAGCCTTAGAGTAATAACAATAATATTTTAAATAATTTGTATGGTTTTATCAGTTTTATTAATGCTTATCCAGACTAAGTTACCATAAACATGTTTTTGATTAAGTATAATATGGAATAAGAACAAGATTTAGTTTGGTAAGAGTATCTCAGTTTTAGTCACCACAAAACTATTTATTTTCTCTTTTTGTGGGGTCTCCTCTTGGCCATCATCTTGGCTTTCATTGGCTTGTTGGCTTGAGTCTTCCGCGTCCGCAGCCTTCGGGTTCTTCTTCTGGCCAGCGACTCTCTTGTCGCCTGTCGGATGTCACATTAAATTCGCATTATTTGCTTGAAATAATTTCGCGTTTATCGGTCTGGGCCAGTCGTTGGCTACATGTGGCGCACGAGGGTTAAGGGGACAGGACACCAGGACACCGGGACTCCAAGACACCAGACTTGGCAATTTAATGACTTGTGCCGCAGTAACTGGCAGCTTCTTTATGGGTCGTGTGATAAATGATTGCACTTCGGATATGTTTATGCGGCCGAAATGCCATTTAATTGATTCATCAGCGCCCCATTATTGATTAGCGGTGGCTTTGGAGCGGCTTTCAGTTTCGGGTTACCTGGCAATGGAGCCACCCAGGTGCAAATGGATCGGAACAGGGCTGGGCACTGCACCTGCTGCCGCCGGACCTCACCCCTTGGAGGGAGAGTCGCCCAGAAACTGTCGTCGAACTCGTTTGCGGCAGACAAATGGAAATTAAAACGCGATTTAACATTTCTATTTTTACGAGTTCAACGAAAAATCCATAAAAACTCTTTAAACGGAACGATTCCTCCACCCGGCGACCCGCTGTCATTTCTATTGGCGACAAATAAACAAATAACGAATTTTATATTTAAGTGAAATGGGCTTTGCAGGCAACAAAGCAGACAGCGGAAACCTAATTGAAAGAAGCCACGCAAATTGAGTTAACCAAGCGGAAAACCAGGCCATTAAATTCCGACTCTGCTGCAGTGGGAGTTGGTCGGGTTCCATGGACATGGCCATGGCTGTGGGATCGGAGTCGGCATTGGACCTACACTTCTTCCCAGTTCGGCTCGATTCGATTCGATTCAATTCCGTTCGATTTATGGCATTCGCAATTGTGTGGCAATTTAATAGCAATTTGCTGCTCGACCCCGAAAATTGACGAAACTTTGATGAAATGCAATTGGAAACTTGTCACGACTGCAGACCGAACTGTAACAATGGTGACTGCACCATAACAATAACTTTGGGCCCGACAAGCTATATATCGATCAGAAATCGAAAGTTGAATTGGGTTTCAATTTGATGGCCAGCCAAACATATCATATTGCCCTACAGGATGAATATTGACTTACATTCAGTGGACTTAAATGGTTATATATAAGTATATATATATCCTGTCCAAGGGGTTAGTCCACTTAAGATTGAGATTTCATGTTTTCATGTGGCTTATCTTCGCTTTTAATATAGTTGTCCTCTCAGCCATCTCACTCAGTTTTCGGCACTTATTTGATTTGTCTTTTTTTGGATTTACCCACACAAATGTCCCTCTTTTTGCACAACTTGGCAAGGCGCCTACCTAGCCGATACAGCCTGAGATAAGTCGGCCGACGACGAACAGCAAAACATTAAGATACAAAGATAATATAAAACAAGAGACGGGACATAGTTGAAGACAGTCGAATCGAAGATGGGTTACTCTTGGACGAATTATTATTATTATTAAATTAGGGAAACCAATTTAATAATTGAGCTGCTGGCTTCTGCACTTACTTTATTTATAATAATTACAATTGAACCTTAATAGTCTTCAGGAATTTATATCTAGCTTATGGAGGCTGAAGGTGCATCATTTCTGTAATATCAAATTAAGTATGCCTTAGGTTTTATGTGTTTGTAATTTATTTATAAATTCCTACAACCAAAATTATAAAATATAATTTAGGTAAAAGGTTTTACCACGACTATTTATATTTCCCTTTTTTCATTCGGTTCTTGACTTAATTCAAAGCCTTCGGTTAGGGTATCAGGTGAATGGGAGAGAGCAAGGCACATAAAAAGTAGGCGCGATAAATTATTAAGTGACTGTGACGGGCGACTCCTGGCCCCAGCTTCCGCTCCAGCTCCTCCTCGGCCACAGGCTCGTCCCTTCCAGCTCCCCGGCTGCCTCCCTGCCGGCTTGCCAGTCATCCTCCTGTGGTGTGGAGTTTGTCACCCGACGTTGGCTGGCCTTATCTTCGGATGACGGTGTTATTTCTGTTTGGCTTTATTTTATTTATTTTTGGCTGTTACTCGCCCTCCCTCCCTCCGCTCAACTGTGGGAGCCAACAACTTAATTTGTGATTTATTTTTTGCCGTTGTTTTCGGCGAGGAATAGTTGCGAGTGGCGAGACTGGGTCTCGTGGGGAGTTGCTTAATTTATAAAATGAGCAAAAAAATTAACTGACGTTGATAATAAATCAATTTCCTGCCTACACATTAAATTATACAGTTAATAATAAGCCCGTCATGGACCGGGCCCACGTCTGGACCGGGTCGGGTCCCTCGGTTCCTGTCTCCTGTCTCCGCCTCAAAACTGGTCCTCGATCTCAGCCTCCTCCTGAGTCTGCGTCTGAGTCTCAGTCTCTCAGCCTGCGACCCTGCTCTTTATCTCGCAAATCCATTTGCATCTCATCAAGTTTTGGCTTAACACTCAATGCGAGTCGCCCGGCGATTTGGTTTCCGTGGATTGCGTGTCTTCGCCAATTTGTTGGCAGATTAAACAAATTTCCTGCCAACGGCCACGCAATTGGCTTGCATATGCTGCGGTCCGACAGGTATGGATATTCTACTTTTGTTTAGATGGCACGCATCTTGTTAACATGGGAATAACCTTCTGCCAGTATCAGTATTGATATTTAAGAACAGAAATATTATTAGTGTGTGGTTTACAGAGGAATTCCCATCTTGTAATCCAGTTCTTAGTAATCCTCAAAAAAACAAAACATAAAAGAAATTATAAATTAATCCCAAAGACAAATAATGGAGTTTCATCTTTAAAGAGGTCCTTTACCCACTTTTACTCCCGGGGGCAGGGCCCGCATCCCGTCTTGGCCGCTTAAGGCACACGTCGCTCGTCCTTTTTTAATTAAAAACTTGCAGACTGCTTAATTTTGTTTGCCCAAATCCCGGGACAACAATGAAACTTTTTTCCAACTGCCTAAGAGGGACGCGGAGTCGTCTCCGGCAAATCCTTTCGCGTGGGCCTCGAGTGAGCTTTTCAATTTGAGCCAGGTAACGAGCAGCGGCCTGGCAGGACGAAAGGATGAGTTTTTACACTTTCAGCGCTTCCCCGACGTTTCCGAAACTACTTACGATGCCTTGAACTTCATTTCCTGGCCGGGGTCGGGCCCGGGTCGGGACCTTTCTGGCCTTTGGCCATAAATCATTGCCTCAAAGAAAGCGGCACAAAAAGAGAAACACACAGAAAAAAAGGGTAAATAATAAGGTGGAGTCAGGGTTTTTTATATGAAAAGCTCAAGGCGAGCAACAAGTTTGAGTTTGTTTTCATCTTTGTAGACGAAAATAATACGAGCCGTGCCTTTGGCTGCTTTATTATTAACCAAGGTAAATAGCAAAAGGGCTAACTCACAAAAAGGTAGCTGGCAAGGACTCGGAGCCGCTCGAGTGGAGTGTCCTTACCCGCTGGATATTAATGAGTTTTGGCGTTGAAATTAATTGCATTCTGGAACTTTGAGGCAGATTTCCATTTCAATGCGGCCTCTGAGTTGGGTAAAAGGCGGCGGAGGGGGAAAACTCCCCACCCGCCGAGGTCTATCAAAATAGGAGTCACAACTTCCAAGGCGTGGATAGTTCGCAACCCTTTTGCCATTTTCTGGCTGACTCTGCAGGCGGTCTAAATATTAAAATTTACTTTATGCTGAACGGAAAAATGAAATGCGACAATCTCCAGAGGCCGCAGACTGTCTCCTTGCTAATGTCCCATCTCTCTCAGCTGGCCAACCTTTGTCAAGCACTCAAAGCTGGAGTTTAGCCTCAGCATAATGAGCTACTCGGTAAATAATAATAATTAATTTTTGCAAAAGAGACTTTATGGAATTCAACTGTTTCTCGGGAAAAATAAAATACATCAGCATTTCTCATGCAAGCTTACGCTTTCGCATTCCAAAATTTAACTAAGGTTCGGAATGGAATTTAACTCTTCAACTCGCTGTAATAAACTGGTAAGAATTTTGCGAAAATTCGCCAGAGCCCATCCCCTACCCGCATGTGCAATTTAAGTACTCTATTGTAATTCCTGCCGCTCCCCGGCGCATCCTTGTTTATCATTTATGTTATATGCCAAACTTAATGAAAGGGCCGGCCGAAACGTGTAAAGTGCTTTTGGTGTCTGCCCGATGGACCCACAAGCATTATAATGAAATGGCCCCATGTTTGGGATAGGCCGGCGTGGAAAAAGACTCGTCCTGGCCAGCAGCCCTCCAGCTCTCTCCACATCCGATTATACTGTGTGTCGCTCTGGTCATCAGCATAATTTAAATGCTTTTTAATTTCGGGGCAGCTAAAGTGCAACAACAGCAACATTTGACAGGGTAACCCCGGACAACAGGCCCCTGCCCTCCAGTTAGAGCTTGCCGACTAGGCCGACGTGGGCTTTTAAGTGGACTTTTGATGCTGTCGCGTTTCTCATTACAAAAGCTGAATCAATATTAAATTTATTTTAACACGGGTCCGGGCCGGGCAGGAGGGGAGCGAGTCTGTGGCGGACTCTGTTTGTTGTGGTTGTTAGCATCATAATTTTTGGGACGCTGGCAGGAGGGACCGAGGGGACCTCAATAAACAATTGTCTGCGGGTTTTGTCGCCCGCTACGTGTACTCGGCAATTATTAGCCAAAGCCAAGGGATGTGTTTGTTAGATAGGAAATAGCGCTGAAATTTTGGAATTAGCTCCGGGCTCTAGTTCCAGGAAGAGCTACAAAGTTTATGGTTTGGAAGTAGGCAAGAAAACAAAACCGAAAACGCAGACTAAAGGTTTTTGAAATAAACTATAGCTTGGAAAAAAATCTAGAATATTCAATAATGAAACATGAATTTATTATTATATTTTTAGCCTTTTCCCTTCCCTTTTCGCTATCTCCAGTTCATTGAGTTTTTGCAGAGGATTATCTTCGAATATTCCACCTGTTCGACGGAACTAGTTCTTCGGTAATTTAGAACAAATCTGGCCATCAGGTAAATGGACCTGCTGCCATATCTCAAATTCCCCTCACTGACCCGGCCCCACCAATACTTACCCTAATGCTTGCATATAAATTGGCTCACGTTTCCTTGGCTTTGAGGATTATTACACTTAAATTAGCAACTTGGGAGCTCAGCGCGTGCAATTCCAAGCAGGGCTGGAGTGGGTGGAGGTGGCTGGTCGAAGGGAGGATTCCGCAGGAGGAGGCCACATTGCATAAAACATGCGTTTCGGGGGTGGCTCGAGACCTTACCGAGATGTTTACGTGCCACAGCTACGATTCTCCCCCATTTCCCAGTCCCGGTCCCAGTCCCAGTCCCAGTCCCATCAAGTATCCGCCCCGTGTATCTGTGCCCGTCCGTGAGCGGGTCCTTATCCCCCTGGAAAATCTGACAAAATCAAATTGTTGCCATTTTTACGCATTTCATTTAATTTGAAGAACGTCCGGGCGCTGAAACACCTGTGGGACCCCTGACCAGGATTGGGGATTCAGGATTCCGAGTTCGGGATCCCAGCTTTGGGTGTGGGCCACTTTAAGTGCCACATTTGACGTTTTATGGGGCAAAATTATGGTCGGCCGGAAAATGAAATGTGTGTGCTCATGTAATGAGAAAATTTTTGTGCTTTTGTTTAGCTTAAATTAGCTCAAGTGATGAGTTTTCCTTCTTTGCCACTTTGTGCGGCTTTATGAGTTTTAGAAATTGGAATGGACTCGGGCGTCGGGCGTCAGGGCGCCGGGGAGGTGGCAAAGAATCTAAAGTATCCAAAGCTGAAACTCTTTTTCCACTGACCACTGCTCTTGACACTTGGACGAGGAGGATTCGATGATTCGAGCTTCATTTGCTTACATTAATTGAAGTTTCGGTATTTGCTCAGGAGGCGAGGACCCGGAGCCAGGACAAAGAAACACTTTGATGTCAATTCCCCGATGGCTTTCGGATTTTAATTAATTTTTTTTGTTTTTGTCAGCTTGACTATCTTTGTTGACTTGTACTGGATTTTACATTAATCTAGCCATCGAGTGTTGCCATCAAACGATTTTAATTCCATTTCCCTTCGGAGAGAGGAGGAATGCAATTGGTAACAGAGACATTGTTAGCGGTGATCCGGCGACGACTCTTGTGGTCAATAATGAGAAATTCCTTTGGCTGCTGCGCTTTGTAATCACCGAAAGGAAAAAGAAGCGGGACCAGAAAAATCCCGGGTAAAAACAAAGGAAAGTATTTGCAGTCGATTCAATTAAGTAATGGCAACGAAGCCGCACACAAAAAAAAAAGGAAAACACGGCAAGGGGAGATCTCCCTTTTTTTTTTGTACCAAATAATTTGAATTCTTGACATTGCGCTCTGCGCTCCCCTTTCCATCCGACATACGAGTGAGTTTGTTGTGCTCCTGACATTTAAGCAGCCCGTGCACGAACAGGAAAGGACTCCGACTCAGGCTCCCAAATCCTAAGACAGAGCCCCACACAATCCACGAGTTGTCAGAAGGTCCCAGGAGTGTCATAGAGTTGAGAACACAAACACTTTTGGCTTTTGCATCCTGGGGTTTCTCCAGCACTGTGTCTTGCCGGGACTTTTCTTTGTCTTTCGCTCAAGTTTTTGTTTTGACGCTTGCCTGAATGTCAGTTACATGTGCATAAAGTTATAAGCCGAGTCCATTTCAACGGCATGAATATGCAAGTCAGGCAAGTGATTGCGTGGGGACTGGGGGAGCTTCCTGAAATATTATTCGGCATTTAAGAGGCAATAACCATGTTAAAATGTTGATATGAGCTACTCACTTCTCACAGGGCTTACAAGCCTCTTAAATTTCGTCCTGAAATTGGCTCAGGGATTAAGTAAAACGGGACCAGTCTCTTAAATAACTTCAGTTAAAGTTTGATCAAGAAATATATATAGAAAATATTATTATCTCAATGCCTTCCTCAAATAACTCCCGAAGTTTTCCTGTTGTCAGCATTTCTCCTTAATTCCAAGAAGCTGAAAACTTTGATTGAAGCATTGAACCCTAATCGGTTCCACCTCCACTTCACCTTCGAAAGTGCCCCCTCTAATTAGCCTGACAAGCTCATCCCCGGGATTACATTGTCTACGACGAGTTCACCTTCAATTTGTTGCCGGGACTCTCAACTTTCTTCATCAGCGATTTGCCACCTAATTGTTTGGACAATTAAATCATTAAAATGTTCAATGAGGAAACAAGTTCTTTTGTTTCTGCATTTCGGCGGCCTGCCGCCTGCCACTTGGATCAATTATTTGGCGGGGACTTTGCCTGAGACTTGGAGTTCGGGGAAACTGCTGGTTTTGTCCGCAAACTTTTAATCAAATTAAGTCACAGGCAGAGCCGGAAATGCGGCTGACACAAAGGTGGACATGTGGTGGGGAGAAGGATCTGGGGGATTGGGCCGCCAAGCAAACTTGGCCTGTCAAGGCGATTGCCGGCGACAAGTGGCGCGCTGTGGGCAGTCCCCAGGAGCCGCACAAATGCTCAATTAATAGAAGTTCGTCGACTTAATGAAACGGCGGCGGAATGCGCGCGGATGCCAGGACAAGGGCCGGGATCATGTGGCTTTCCTGGTTTCCCGGCTAATTGAATCAAAGCAATGTCCTGGCACACGCGTCGGCTTAATTGCGAAATTGCAAAGCATACTTTTGGGCGTGCCAGCGGCTGTCAAAGACATTCAATAGGACCTCCCCGCATGGATTTTTCTCCCCTTCTCTCTCCTCACTTACTCGGCAAGTGGACAGGCAGGGAAGCACAACCCTTTGCCCCCTTTTAAGTGCTGAACGGTAAAAACAATTAATATTATGACCTGCAGGCACATTATCTACCAACAAACACGGCCCCTTCGAAGCCCTTGGTCCTGGCGCCATGTTTGCCTGTGTGTGTTTGTGTGTGTGTTTGCCTATCGCCTGTCACTGACATCCTCTGGCGAAAGGGCGAAAACGGTGAGCCACGAGCGAGGATGGGCTGGAGCTGGGGAAATGGGGATTTCCCGGCTCGCCTTTTAAATGCTGGCTGTGTCCTGCTGCTCGTCTGGTAGCCTGGCTGCTGGTGGTGCTCCTCCTGCTGTTTGTTGGTTTAGAATCTCCTTAATTATGCACTTGTTTACTTAACACTAAAATGCGCTTAAAGGGTTTCTGGGGAAATAGACTGGAAGCTAGAGGGCGGCTAAATAGTTAGCGAAGCGCCACTATTTAAAGTTCCTTCAAATCCCCCGGAGATCAGCGTAATTTGTTTTTATTTTTGATTGTGGGGGAATTTCATTAAATGTAAAAATACCTTAAGGTAATAATACTTTTATCAATACAAAAATAACTTAAAACATGTGTAAATTAAACAAGTACTGAGTCTCTATATCCTGCTGGAATTTGTCGGAATCCTTAAACTAATTTCTGGTGAGCCCAATAAACTGATGCTCCTTTGTCTTCAGTAACTTCCCGAAGTGGAGTCGAGTCATCAACAATGTTGACATGCTGCCATCGCAACGGCTGCCGCTTGAAGTGCATTCAAATTCCATTATGCTCACACCTTGCAAAGAATCACTCGACAAGAGATTCCCAACAAACTTGAATTGTTTGAGTGCCCGGGGCAGCGGTTCACATTTCGAGAGAAGCTCCAGCTCCGGCTCCAACTCCAGCTAGAGCTTCAGCTTCAGAATTTCCATACTGGCAGACGCAAATAATTGCATTTCCACCCGGGACGGGACCCTCAGTTGCCGGTTCTTCTTGCAACGCAATTTCCTTAACAAGTTCTACCGGGCAACTTTCGGGGGCTACTTTGAAAAGGCACCCCAGCCCGAGGAGTTAAGCGGGGGCCCCGACAATAGCGGGGCCTCGGCCATATGATATCAATTAAAAATTTGTCTAATTAAATTGGAAACTTGTACGGGGAGGCGGGCCACTTGAACCCTGAACCCCGCACAATGGAGACTCAGGAAGTGCCGGAACAAAGGCGGCTCCGCACCCACGTGGCCATCGGTGGTGCAAGATGACTCCTCCGAAGCACTTGTTCTTAGCAGCTCCTCCGCCTTACGGTGATTGCCAATTTGTAGTAAATTTTCAGACGGCCACGCCCCTCAAATGTCAATAAATGCCGAGAAATATTTGACTACCATCGAGTGGTGAGTGCCAGTCTTGCGGTCGAGAGAACACTTCTCCAAGCTATGTCAGTAGTCTGGGGAAGAATTAAGGGGAGTTACTACACAGAAGGAAATAGGGATTAAATGGGGAACATAAGAAATCAAAGTCATCAGAGCTGATTCAGTAAAACTATAGTTCTACAAATTAAAATTTAATTAATTGTAAAGCATAAAGTACTTCTGCATTTTTATGTTCTCTTTATTTCTCTCAGTGTGTGCTGCCATATGGCCGTTTTCCTAATTGCTCGCTGCACTTTTTGGGTGCCACCAGAGGGCACTAGGAACCCAAGTCCATCCAGACACTCCATTGCAAGAAGCTGTTGATTTTTACTACCAAGTGAGCACACACACTTCCATATTAAAAGTTGCTAAATGGTCGTCGTTGTTATCGGGTGGAGCAGGAGAGGGAAAAGCGGAGGCGGAGGAGGTACAGTGAAGCACAGGGGCAGAGGGCAAAGTCAAGTCGAGTGGCTGTCGGTTGGCTGCTAATGAAGTTATTGTCAAAACTGCAAAAAGGATTTGCGTTGTGGCTGCAGACCAAACAGAGAACGTGGTGGAGTACGAAAAAAGGGTTCCACACAATCATAAGGATTGATTGAGACCGGAGACTTCAAAGGCGATAGAGGGAGGGTATATCTCTAAACAGATATATGTATATATTGTAAAGAAATAATAGATGAATTACTAGTTATTTTGAAGAACCTTATGAGAGAACAGAAATTAAATTAGGTAAATGCCCTTCACCGTTTGCTAATCACTTTGGATACATTGAACGCCATATGCCCTTCATTATAATGCCAACACAACCAATTTGATCTCACTTTTCAGCGTGGCATATGATCACCATACCTAATCCTGCATAAATTCCCTCGATGCACTTGCCGCCGCTGCTGCTCCTGAAGGGACAATGCCAATCGCTGTTCGCCACACATTTCGACAGACAGACAACCATCCATGGGCAAACATTTTGCGAGCGCTTTTCACCGACTCAGTGGAATCCCTGGCCAAGCCCGCACACTCTCGAACCGAACAACCTGATTGCATTAAATCGCAAATCGAAATCGTCTCATGTTTTATGGATCAAATGTGACTGTGGCCCATGAATACTCCTCCGCCTCGCCCGGCACTCGGCACGGATGGTACGGATGGGCATTTTGCATAAATATTCCCCAATGCGGAGCGGATGATGACGACTTGTTGAGTGTGGGACTTTTGGAGCCTTGTCCACAGGCTAAACACACATTTTCCACAACAATTGACGATGTTGTCGATGGATGTTGCTGTTGCTGCTGTGGCTTCTCTGCTGCTAGCTGCTGCTGTGATTTTCATATTTGCGTGCAAACAGCAATCGTTACAGGGCAGCCACTCCCCTGGGGGTCCCGTCCCGGTCCCGAGAAGGGGGTAGGACGGTACTTCATAGTGCCCGCCCAAAGACAATAAGCGGCAACATCAGCAGCAACGGCCACATCATCGCATCGGCGGCTACATCCTCGATTCTAAGCTGTCTCGCGGGGCGCAAAAGCCAAACAACATTGACGAGCAAACTTCGCTGGCAGTAAACGAACTTTGCCTTTGATTTCCCTGCTAACTGGCAACGGGTAACTGGCAAAAAGGCAGCAGGGCCAAAAAAGACAACTCCTTTAGACCAGAGACCAGGGAACAGAGACCAGGGAACAGAAACCAGGGAACAGAGACTAGCGAACAGAGACCGGAGACCAGCAGAGTGACCGAAGACAGGTCCCCGGAGGAGGACAAGACAGCACACTTGGCTGGGCAAAAATATGCAAATGTTTTCGCCTGCTCCTGCCGTGTTCCGCCTTCGTTCTTCTGGCCAATCTAACAACCATATTTGGCCACTCCGCTTGACAGACAACAAAAAGCCACACAGTCCCAGTCCCAGTCCCAGTCCTAGTCCCAGTCCAGTCCCTGTCCCCCAGCAGGAACATCAGACAGGTCACCCGCCCTAGCCCGCAACGCCCCAAACATTTTGGTAGCCACTGGATCGGGAAGTATCCCCTTTGACTTGCCAACTTGTTGTAAGGTTTTTGTCTGGATTTCCCCTCGGATTGTGATGGAGTCGATTGGCTATTTTGGAAAGTTTGCCAGGGTTTCTTTTTGAATTTTATAAATTTTCTGTAATATCTATGTAATATTTTTAGCAGGTCTTCAAAATATAGGATAAGCAAGAAACATTGTAATGTCTATCATGAATAAGGATATTAAAATTAGAGAGTTTCAGCTTAAACTAAATAGATTGATAAAAATATTTCCATTTATAACAAAATATCAATAGAAATAGTATATTTTTTATTTGGGAAATAACGTTCCAAAACGTTAATATTTTTTTATTGTTTAGATTATGTATTTTCATATTCGACTTTAAACCTTTAGTTATTTTTTCGACTTGGTAAATTCTCGGCGGTATGCAATTTTCGCTTATGCAGGCAAGTGTGTGTTTGTGTCTAGTCCCCTAAAAAAAAAGAGTGTGTGTGTGTGTTTGAGAGTCCGGCGTGAGTGCCTAACTTGATTTACTACTCAAAACCCACAACTCCATTTAGTCTGTCAATATGTCGATTTGCCCCGCCTTGTTGTCCACCTTCTGCGTCCCACCCAGCTCCTCCTCGGCCCCTTTCTCTGGCTTGATTTTTTTTTTTTGGCTTCTCTTCTGTGGAAAATGCGCGTTTTGGTTACAAACATGCCAGCAATAAAAGCAACAACAAGTTGCTACAACTACCAAAGCAAGGCAAAAGCAACAACGGGTTCGAAGCAGCAACAATAGCAACTTTTGCTTTTCGTTACGGTGAGTGTGGCTTTGTTTTTGCTGCTTTCTGCACTGAGAAAATAAGTGCTGGAAAGGCAGTAGAATATTGTGTTTGAATAAATTAATTTAGCTTAACACTTAAAATGAAATCTTAAGTAAGCTTTAAGCTGTGTAACTCGTTTGATTTAAATTATTAAAGATATTTTTGAGTTTTTGTTTATAAATCATTCAAAAGTTGTTCTCTTGATTTGGGTGATTATTTTAGAAATCCGATTTCTCTCAGTGCAGGCATGTGTTGTTGTCCTCTGCTCGCTAGTCCATAATTGACTGGCTGTAAAATTCCTGTCATTTTTCTTTTTTTTTTTGTTAGCAATTTCGGTTTCTTCTCTGCTGTTGCTTTTCCTTGAGCTTCGTTTTATTTGGCATGTTTTTTGCAGATTTTTTTTTGTTTTTCCTATCTGAGGTTAGCCTGATGGGCGTGATTTGTGGGCGTAACGGTATTTAGTCTGTGGAAGACAAACCTTCTTTTGTTGTCTAGCCTTTGATTTCTGGTTGCGTTTTTTACGCCGTGGGAAAGGACATTTGGGGCTGAGCTAATGGGTTCGAGCGAATCGAAAGATGTTTGCGAGTTGAGGTCGGGATCGGATGCGTTTTGGGGGTTTCTATGATTGACAGTTCGAATCAGAAGAACGCAAAGCTGTCTCAGTGGTTGAGTATGCAGCAGATGGAATTTTTCAGGAGTCTTAGGGACTCCTCCCAAAGAAACCAACACATAAAATCACCATGGTGACAGGTACAATTAATATTGATATTGGTAATCGAATGTAGAATAGCTCACAACAGCCCTTAATGACCAATAGGCAAGGCATCTGCATTCAAGTAACAAAACCCAACGAACTGGCAAACTCCCAGCTTCAGACATGAATTCGCAATTAAGTTACGGTTTTTGTTGTCCAAATATTAGCACTTGCATTTTCAATAAATGTCCGTGACGGAGCAGCCACTCATCGACGTCCAGTCGGAGGCAGCTCATTTGCATGGAAGTCATTTGAAGTTGAGTTGGCAGCAGCAGAAGCCTCCGATAAGTTTGACTTCAACAGCAGGTTCAGCTCCTGCTTCAGCTTCAGGTTCAGACTCGGAGGCAGACACAAAGAACACGCTTCATTTGGCCGGGGACAGGAGCGGGCGAAGGTTGTTTGGAAGTTGAAAGATAAACAACAATGGCACGCACTGATTTGACCGGGGACTTGGACATGGGAGGGAACTCTTGTCCAGGACAGCTGACAACACTTGATCTTTGATTGGCAAGGAGATGGCCAAGGGCCCAGGAGCGGAGGAGCTGGCGAGACCGGGCAATTAGCAGAGAGAAATCCATCCGAGAGGTCCGGCTGAAATGAAGCCGAAGCGTTGAATGCCTCACTAAGTGCATGAATAAATAAACCGAAAGACACTTGACGGCACTACTACCTACGCTCTGTCCGCCAGTCAGTCCACCGCCTAGCCTGTCCACCCAAGCCAGGACCCCCCTCTGCTCCTCCGAGCGGCTAGCCAACCCCTCCTTGGCCAACACATGTTAACAACTTGATGGACGAAAAGCCAAACTGCCCAAAAGCTTACATTGTAAGCAAACAGTGGAACAGAGGGGCGGATGGAGAATGAATTCACTTTAGTGAGTGGACACTGAGAGAAATTATGATAATAATAGTCTGGATTATAAATAAAATGTCGCGATTGAATCTTTAGAATAAATATTAACACATAAAGAAATATTTGTTTTTGTGCAATTCTCTTTATTTATTTATTTTTTTCTGTGTGAAAAGAGTCTTTGCCATCAGGGGAGGTGTTGAAGGGACAACCTCAAGCCGCAGAGTAAAAAAACCCTGCTGGAGACACACGAGTATATGCAAATTGAAAGGCAAATAAAATTATTATTCACATTTTTGGCATGCCCCAAGAGCACTAAACTAACAGCTGAGAACAATGCGAAAACATGGCCAAGCTGGGTCCGAGAAGGGGCTGCCTTTGGGGGCCAACTTGATGGTGTGACAGACGAAGGAACTTTTGAGAGAGAGGTCCATAAAAGTCATACGTCCTCTGATGATGATGTGGATTGGTTGGTGATGCCTGAAATGGGTTGGAAAAATGGATAGTTGGGCATTTAAAGTTAAGTGGTGACCCTAGGTCCTAATACAAAAAGATATCTTAATTGTATAGTTCTATATTCCAGAAGTCTTAAACTTGTCGTATGGTTTTTATATTTTATAATTTAGTTACAAATTTAAAATTGATGGAGATATATTATAATTATTTATATTCCCAATTGATTTTAATCATATACATTTATTAGCCTCTCTCGAAAGCAACTCCACGTCCGGCTTAACTACTATATCCTCATTATTCGCCTCATTAAGATATTAAAAATTCACTCAGCTCTACACTTAATGGACAATGCCCCGGGCCTGTCCCGGAGGAATAAGGCCAATAATTTCGACAGTATGGCAATTGCAACTACTAAATAACTAATTGCCAGGTGGACTGCCCAGGACGACGATGACAACAACTACGGCCGAGATAAGTGCAGCATTTGTCTGTCTGACTAACAATTTGCTTTATGTATAAATTAAATAATGAAATTTTGCTAATTGCCAACTGCCGGACGGCAAAGTCGAAAGGATCTTGGGGCAAACTTGAGGCTTTAATTCAATTTTTAATGCTTAAGTTTTGGCCAGCATAAATAAATAAGGCAGACAGATACAAACAAGCGCACAGATGTGTATATATATATGTGAATATCCTTGTAATCCTATCGAAAATCTTGGCAGAAAGGCAAATGCCAATATTTGTCTGGCCCCAGTTGGCCAATGATTGAATGAGTGAGTGAGTGAGCAAGTGAGTGAGTTGTTCACTTAACTTTTTGCCCTGGCCAAGACAGGATTTTCAATTAAAATTGATTTTATGCAAATTTTCAATTAGACCAAAACACACGCACACACGCAGGCAGGACGAGAGACGAGGACGAGAAAGGGCAGCAGACAAACAAGCAAACAAACTGTGGTCGTTCTCCGGGAGTTGGCCAGGATATCCTTATCATGGACATTCATTTCGGGCTTGTGCAAACCACTTGAGATAAATAGATCTTAAGTTGCACAGTATCTTCTCGTATTTCTTTCTCAAATACACATTTTTACGTACGAGTATATGTCTCTGTCTAGGGAAGGGGAATCCCCACTCTTTCTGCTGATTACGTAATTGCATTTTAGACGTCGCAAAATTTTCGTACAACATTTTGGCGTTTACTTCATTTGCAGCGCCTTTCAGCTTCAATTAGAGCCATCCCCGCCGAGTGTGTGAGTGTGGGGCGGAGTGCTAAATGTTTTCCAGCATTCACTAATTGCATTAAAAAAGAAGTTCGCCCGCCGTTCCCTTCCATTTCGCATCGTTGTCTGGCGCTTTCGCCAAATTATACAAAATAGAGCAGACAACAGGGGGGATTTCGAGCCATTGGGGATGAAGGTGAGGGATGGCTCCCCGCCTGGTCACGCCTTCCGTCGGATGAGCTGTGCTGCTCCTCCGTCGGCTGTCTTTGCCCGTTTAAGTTGCAATTTGCTTGCATGTCACTGGGAAATGCTTTCAGACAATGTTAACCGAGCAGGGAGCAGGAGCAGCGGGATACAGGATACAGGCGACGGACAGGAGCTAACAGGACAATGTATCCATGTGCTCGTGCCAATACATTAGTCAGGAGCACTTCCAAGTTTGAGGAGGATGTCTACTTGGGGTGTGAAGTATTTCCACAGGGGTTAGGTTAAAAGCAGAGATCAAGTTTATTTAATAATAATTCAGATCTATAAAGTGTACATACATATGTGGAAAACAAATCTTTTAACTTCTCTTAGCTTTTTAATAGATTATTAGGTCTAATAGTTTCTAAAAAAGGTTTAAGAACACAAATATTTTTTTATAAATTAAAACCCCAGTCGACAGAACAATAAACCTTTTATTTTAGAGCTTCCAAACCCCAATTGAACCAAAAGAGATTTCCGATGTAAGCCCATTTCGATGTTGACACACCGGTAACATTAACCCATAAAAATCCGACAGTGAAAACTAACACCTACCAGTGTCACTGATACTAAAAAAATAGAAACTACAACTAGGGGGATATGGGGAAAAGCCTGGACCCGGACTAACAAACTGGGCTAACATTTCGATGAAACTGAGCCGCAAAATTGCTTTTTAATGCCACATACACCGCCCGCCAGCCGGAGGTGGAGCGAGGGAAAGGCACATATCGCAGTCTCCTCACTCACTCTCACTCTCTTCCCTCCGGCGTTTGCCTAATTTCCGCTGTCAGGCATCCAAACTAAGCCATCAGATCAATGGAAAACTATGTCAGCAAAAGGGATTTTTGTGTGTTTACATTCTGTTTTCCCCATGCTGCCAAGGGGTATGAACAATTTTCCCAGAAGCATGCTCTACGAAGTGGAAGGATATGTGCTTAAGTATAATTTGTGTACAATTCAGCATATTAATTGGGATTATTTTTAACAGCAACAGGAAACCACTTAAAGATTGTGTAAGGTAAAATATTAAGTAAATATACTCTCGCTTTTAAAATGTAATTTAAATTTAACTGAATCACATACAGGCAATTAAAACTACAGAATAATTCGTATAATGGTTTGAAATATTTATATTTTCACACAAGTTCGTTTTATAAACTTATGGTAGAGCATTTCAAGGACCACCTTTGCTATTATTTCCACTTTTTACAGACTATTTTGGCTGACTCTGCTCCGACGCCGTGAAAAACTGTTTAAAAAACGGTTGTTGACTCTAGTGAAAGTTTGTAACTGTGCTATCAAGTGCAATTAGGAAATTGAATAAAGGATTTTGGTCGGGCGCCCGGTTCGAAAGTGAAATAGCATCGAGAACCGAATTCTGGTTATTTGCTCCGCTCCAACTGCCAGCTTGAAGTGCTCCGACATTTCGGCACTCGTCGTCCTGGCTGGGGGCAGGGCGGTCGTAGTCATAAAGCCCAGGAAACATGGCCGGCCTTCATGCCGGCTCAACACTGACAGGTGTAAATTGCCGAGGCTTAACAAAAGCCACTGCAAAGCTGGCCGTAAGCAGGAGCAGGAGCAGGAGCAGCAGGACACTGGCTGTACTGAATGTCTTTGGTGTGCGTTTAATTAATTTGACAACACTCCCCTGTCCCTCGTCCCACACGGCACGGACTTATCCACTGGGCCCCGACTAAAACTCTCCAAGAACGTCACTTAATTAATTTGCCTGCTTGCCGGCTGTCCGTCCACCAGTTCGTCCGTGTGCACTTAATGCCGGAAGTTGAAGAAATACGGCCGCATTTGGGCTTCATGGCAAATTTCATCACATGCCCGAAATGGCCCAGTCCGCAGGCCCGCATGTGTGTGTAAATCAATCAAAATGCTTCCGCCGGGAAGCAGCCCACTCCCACTCCCCCGGTTGCGCAACCACTCAATTTATGGGAAATCTCATGCAAAAGTCTAAGAAGCTTAGAGCGCCCAAAAGCGTTTACGCATTTTTAACCCATTATGCCCCACTCTGCGCCGGTCTAAGCCGCTCTGGGGGCGCCACCTCCGATGCATGCTATCTACCTCTGCTGTGAGTGATGCCGACAAACTCATTAGAAGCCAAAGGCAAGTCATAAATTTACAAACAGTCCGGAGACCGAACCGAAACCAAAGATGGGCCTCCCTCCCGCCCTGGGAAGCCTCACGTTGTGTGAGCCGCCTTGTGGCACGTGGAAATGCTGTTAAAGCCAACTTCCTTGAACTGTCAGAGACCCGGCTGGGCTTGGACTGTTCCAGCTGAAGTTGAAGAAGTGCCCGGGCATCCTGCGAGAGCTTTTGATGGAAGCACGAAATTAACTAGGAACTAAAATCCTCTTTACATTGTATGTACATTATATATAAATTAAGTTTCCACAAGTTGTAATATTGTAGCTATCATATTTAACATATAGTATAAGCTTTAAGACCAATACCCATCTCCTAACATTCATGGATTTAATATTTAATTTGCAGAATAAATCTCTGCAGATACTGACACTTGATATATATTTGATAAATATATCTAGACTCATCTCTGCTGCCTCTAATCATAACTCACCCGTTCCCCACGAAACCCCATTAGCCGAGCATTATCCGCTCTCAAATAATGCAAGCTTTTGCCACAGGCAGAGTTAGGGGACCCGTTCCATCACTTCGTATGTTCGTTTTCATTAATGGATGGCAAAGAACAAAACGCATCAAAGCGGATTATCCCAACCCCACTCACTCACCCATCCTGCAGATGCACACGAAAGCCCCTAAAGCCTCGCTCCTGCTCGAAATCACTTCATTGATGGCCATGGCGCGGTGTCGAGGAATCACTCCAATGCACTAAAATCCTATTAAGTCTGTTTGTCAGGGGGGGAGCAACAACAAAGGCGGTGCCAAAAACATTAGTCAAGTATTTTCCAGCCATTTTTTGGCTCACGAAAAATGCAAATAAGTCAGCCCAAACCCGAACCCAAACATCGAATGCCATTTGAGCGCCATGGAGATGGAATACGGGTGTACTCGTATAATGAATGCAATTCGCTGTTGCGTGGCTTTCTGGAGTACTTCGAGGGGATTTCCCCGCCGAGTGGGTTTTCCACCACGAAAAATGAAAGGCGATGAGCGGAGCAAAAAAGCACGAAGCCATTTGAAATTTAAAACCAACAACAGCATCGACTACGCATAATTTACCTCCTTGGGTAAGTGGCAGTGCTGCTCCGTCCTCCATCCTCCAGTTGGCTGTCAAATCGTCAGCTCATGGAAATGTTTTATTTCCAGTGCGTTCGCCGTGACTTGATCGGGCTCCTCCAGTCCTCGGGCGGCTTGCGTGGGTGGGATTTGACTCTGGACCCGCTCAGTCGTCGCACTCCGCCACTAATGATTATGCCAGCTGGCAGCTCAGGACCTGGTCGCGAGCTCTCGGATTTCACCAACGGCTAGTCGGAGCAAGTGAGCTTTGGATCTTCATGGATGTGAGTGGGCGGTGCTGTGCTGGAAAGTCAGGTAAGCGAACTTTGGTTTCAAAAAGCTTGCATAACTTTCGATTTCTAGAATTATAAACAAATAAATAATGAAATTAAAAATTGAAGAATGTTTCTAATAGTTTCAACTCAACTTGGTGGCTGTGTAAACTTAACTAAGCCGAGCTGCTAAGCCAACAGCTCCTTAACCCAAGGGCCACCAGAACAGCAACTGCAAGAAATGTAACGTCCTCTAAACTGACCCAATTAGTCGAGCTCAGCAGGCTTCGCTCTCTCTATATATATACTATATATATATATATATACCCGTATTCCCACCGCAGACTTCTCTTGGCTTCCGGCTGATTCTTCTGCTGGGCTGCTTCAAGAATTACATTAAACATACTTTTATTTAATTCCCGTTTTAAGCCACTCCCGCCGGGGCTGACGGGGCCGAGAGTGTTGTTGTACATGCTGCAGTTTTCATAATTTATTAAATGGCAAGTCCTCCGACCCGCGTCTGCTCCTAGCTGGCTGGTATCTTTAGCTCCGAGTCCATCCAGCTCACTTTTGCGGCTTGTCCGACCGCTTCCCTCCCAGGGAATCGCATTAGCTGCAATTAATTAAGTTTTGTACTGGCCATTTACAGTGGCCACTGCCAGTGTGTGTGCAGCAAATTAACAGTTCATAAATATCCCACACGAAGTCGTAAATAGCTGTAGCCCAAGGAGATGGGGAGCAGGAGATAAAGTCTACTTGCGGAGGAGCTCAGAGATGAGCAAGTTGGAGAAACTATAGTTAAAAGTTTGCCGGTGGTTTCCAGAAATGATAAATAAGGTAAGTCTTAACTTTTTTAAATTTTAAAGATTTTTATAAGCCAACTCATAAGCATAAAAACCACTTCAATGCAATCTTCTCAAACCTACTTCCAACAGTCAATCATTCACAATTTTCCCTAAGGATCAAGAGTTTTCTATATTTCCGATTAACAAAGAAATATTTATGCTTTTTAGAAACCTCAAAAAGGCCGCAAACATCACGTATTCAATTTGTCAAAGAACAAACTAAAGAATTGGAAAACAATTTGAAAAAAATGAGGAAAAAAGCGGAAAACATGCCCAAATAATAAGCCAAAGCCTTGGGGCTAAATCCAAATCCAAAGCCGAGTTCGAGTCGCTGCACTCGCATCCGCATCAGCTACGAGTTGGGCTCACATTGTCACCTGGTCTGGGCAAATGTCAATTGTTCGCCAATCCCAGGGCCTTTGGGATGCGGGACCTAGAACTGAGGACCCGAGGACCAAGACCGAGGACCTAGGATGTGCCGTGGGGTTGAACACTCAACAAATTGCATGTCAACAGCTCTGGCACAAACGTCAGCGCATTGTGGCCCGACAGGATTATCCCCTGGTGCACCTACAGAGCAGCTCGATCCTGGATTAGAGATGACAAAAACAGAGAGAGGTAGACAGGGTTTGCAAGGACAATTCTGCGATATTTGTATTTCCCCATTCGACGACGGCAAGTTGAAAATAATTATCCAGAGATCAGGCCCGGCATTGCGAATCAATCGAGCTTGTAATTCGTGTTTTCAGCTATGCCGTGGGACCACCGCCCACGCAGCTGCTTCCGCACTGTCATCGTTTTATGGCCTCTCGAAAATGCTTTGAATAGGATTCCCGGGTTTTACGAACTGTCCGAAAGCGGAGATGTCAACAGGCTGCACTCATAAATTAGTTACCCAAAAAATTAATTGTTATCACATGGAGTTTATCGCTCGGAACTTGCTGTTTTTTCACATTATTTTGGGGGAACCCTAAGTTCACCGTTAGCGACTGAAACTAATTAAGTTTCCACAGTTTCATTTTGGTAGTCGGTCGATGGAGTCGGTTTACATTTTTATGGCTTTATTTACGACCTTTCCTCATTGGCCGGTTGAGAACGAATTGTTTGAGTTTGAGTCTTTCTCCCAAGTTCTTTTTAATGCATTTTAATACTAATTACCACACGATCCACTCGTTCCCACCTTTGTCTCTTCGACTGTCTGCCCACTACCAATTTTTAGTTTACGACTTTTCACATTTTAATGGCCCTCGCACCGCCACAATCCGTTAAGAGTTGGTATTTTATTTCTCGTAAAAGAAATACAATTTCAGCATCATTAAACGTAAAATGCTAGCCTGCACTAATTTCGTTTCTTAATATTTTTCCAAACACCTGAAGAACTGACTCCAAGCGTCGGTTCCTAATGATCTGCCAGAAACTCCAGTCCAACTCTTTTTCTCCATCGGCCCCGACTTAAGTACAATTTTATGGTTCACTTTGTGAGAGATTTGTTTGTTGTTGCTATTTGGCTGCGCTTATTGCACTTAATGCAGCGTATCAAGAAAGGAGACCCTCGAGAAAATTGGATTCTTGTAAAATGAACCTGTTAGCCGGAAGATTTTGACTGGACAAGTGGAGAGGAGATTGTCTTTAATGGGCATTGATTGTTCTCATTGGGAAAGTAGGTCTTCAATTTCTTACGGTTTAAACTAATCAATCTCAGGCTGAATGGGAAGAAAAATTACATTAGGCCAAATAGGTGCTTTCAAATTGTATGTTTCATTGAAGTGTGAAAGAACAAGTTAATCTAAATTAGTTTGAGAGTTAATAGTATATCAGATAAAGGATAAATTATTCACCAATTACTCACTTAATCATTCCAAAAACTGTGTCACTTAAACACCGAGCCATCAACCAAAGTTCCTTGTGCTCGCAAAAGCTGTCCGCTTAACTTTTGGCCAACTAATTGCATAATACAAGCTCCCGCAATATTTTAATGTAATATTTGACAATTATAAATTTCCACACACTGCCACCTCACGCTAAATCCCAGTTTAAGCCGGGCTGGGCTGAGCTGGGCTGTGCCACAAAACCAAATTACTGGCAATTAGTTGACACCAACCCAGCCAACTTTCTGTGACAACTTGCTGGCGGCTAATCTGGGCGGAGCTTCCGACAATTATTTATGAGTACTCACTGCCGCAGCAGGGACTGGGGGACAGTGACTCGGATTTATGTGGGGGACAGGGCGAAGTCAGCCAAGTGCATTTTATGTGATTAACTTTTTATCAAATCCGTTCAGGGCGGCAAGCTGCTAAAACACGAATCGCAATTGCAATTCACTTGGCTTTCCCAGCCGGGGCTTTCCCTCGGGAGCTTTTGGCGAATGTTATTCTAAATATGCGTTTATTTATTTACGCTGTGGCTGTGGCCAAGGATGCACACACAGTTGTTCGTCCAGCTGCTCCCCGTCCTCGTCCTGTTTGCACAATTTTCTGCTCCAAATGATTTTGCTGGGGCAACTGTTGCATCCTCTGCGGGCTGTGGCGGGGCGGGGGCGCAGGCGGATGACATGTTTGCAATTAAGGAAACTCTTAACTAAATGACAATGGCAAACGGATGACACACAGACACACTCAGAGATAGCCAGAAAGTGGAGTTGCCCTCGGATTCGGATGGAATTGTTAACTCGGAAATTATGCCATCCAGAATAAATGTTGACAAATTGTTTTTGCCATCTCCCCTCGCCCGTTGAATTGCCAAAGTTATTTGCATTTATTAAATATTATGCCTGGCTAAATGTTTATTTTTGGTCCTTGAAGCTTAGGTTCTGTTTTCCCATGAAGGAGATGCTCTTAACTGATTTCAATGTGCACTCGAAGCTATATTTATTTGCATCACAAATATAGTGACAATAGTTCTTGCACATCACTGTAATTTTATTGTTAATTTAATCATAATAATTTTTTTAATAGCTGGAAATTCCAATAATCGCTTAATTTTTTCTCACACTGTTTCCTGCTGCTGGGTCTTCGCTCACTCCTCGATCCTGCGGCTGGGATAAACCCAAATGTGTGGTTAATCCTTATCGTCAAGCACATGGTCCTGCCTAAGCCTCCCCCGTTTCCCACCCCTTCGTTCTCAGCACTTCGAGGTCCTGCAGGCCCAGATAACATTTAAAGTGCATTGCAAAAATTGAACTTGACTTTGGATGCGTGCGTCGAGGGGACGAAAGGCCTGCCTGTCGCAGGAGTCCTGCCTAAACAGGCAAACACACACACCCGCACAGACTAACAAAATTACGGACTCTGATTCTCGAGCTGTCATTTGTTAAAGGTCCTTATCGTGATGCCAACGCCCCGAGTTGCCTTGGAGTATGCATTAAAAGTGCGATTGCTGGCCGTGATGTGTTTGGCAATCGCCCAGGACAGGCCAAGCACACAAATTTCCTGCCGCTGCTCGGCTGCTGGGGAGTAAGGATGCACGCTGCACGCAGCACGCTGCACGCTTTTATCCTGCATCTGACACTTAACACTTGAGTGGAGATCCCGGCAGTCCATTAGGGGGAGTCCTCACACTTCCTCCCGTGGCCATATGCTTATCGAGGCAGCAACACAACAATTATTGTTATTATTGCTTGGGAACTGCAGCAGCTCCCTTCTGGGAACTTCTCACCCTCGACTCTCTAAGTTCCCCTCGATTTGTGATTTCTGATTTGTGCATTCGATTTCATTTGAGTGGACAATCGAATTATGATGCCGAACGTTTTCGGCAAAGATTTCCCTTTTGTTAAGCCAGCGATTCCGAGGTACGCGCATTCTCAGGCGATTTTTTATGGGATCTGTGGCTGCTCATTTGTTGCGGACACGTTTTGGTCTCGTGAATTCAACTGTGAATCAAATCGAGGTTTCTTATTCGTCGCACACTCACACGGCATCTTGTGTTCCGCAGGATAAGTCCGGTGACAACATATTTCTCCCTTTGAGTGGCAGCTTCCTTTGAGTTCCCAACTTCTTCATTATCAGAAGCGTCATTGTGCCATCAGAGACGTCTGCTCACGGTCTATTATTTTGATATTTCCTCTTATTTATATTTCTCTGCTATTTCCTCAATGAAAAGCGTTTGCCGGTGGTGATTTTTCCGCCTTTTGATTGCCTAAGCTGACTTTAATATAGTCCGTTGGATTTACATTTGAAAGGAAATGTTATAGAAATGCTGAGCAAAAGAAAGGTTTTGAAAGGATTCTATTATGGGGCTGGAAGGTGTGAAATAAACAAGAATAAAAGCAATCTATTCAGATTTAAATATATTAAACCATAATTTTCTAAAGATTTTTTATTAATTTAATTACTGGAAAATTTTTAAAGTCTCCTAAGATGCAGAGATTATTTTTCTCATTAAAATGAAGTTTCTTTTAACAAGAATTATAATTGATAAGGATCCACAAATATGCTTGTTATATTAGTTATAATTTCACAGATACTGACCATACTTTCTATATTCTTTATGACACCTATCCATAGCGCAAGCTGTTCATATGTCGCATCCATAGTTCTCCCTTCAAAGGTCGCCAAAAAACATCCTGGGTCCCCTGATGACGCCGCAGCCGTGTTCATTCGTCCAGCATGCTAATTTCTTGGACAAGCCTAAGCCAGTCCACGTCGGCTTAATGTCGATTACACAATCGACTTCCAGGGGACCGCTGGGGTCCTACTCCGTCCTGTTTGCTCTCCTGCATGTTCGGTACATGGAACCTGGAATCGGCAATTCCTTGTATTGTTTGCCCAACGTCGCGCGTCGTTTCAGGAAAAGGTGCAACGGATTTTCCAGAGACTCTGTGCGAGCTGAGTTGAGTTTCGAAATTTTTCAATCTTTGTTTGTTTGCCTTGGCGAGTCGAGAGTCGCGGGGGACTCGGAATGGGATAGGGAAGTGTGGCCAATGCAGTTTTACAATCTGTGAATGTGAATTAACAACTGCAGCATCCAAATTTCGTGGACTCTGTTTGTCCTACGCCCTGTGCCGCCGCTGGCTGCATTTATCCGTTTGCCATAATCAAACAGGGAATAGTAATAAAGGAGAGGGAACGCCAGAAATCTCGCCAGCGACTTCAAAGCGAGGTGCCGATCCAGGCCTGTGCAACCTGCTCGTTATTCCTGGTTTCTGGTTTCCTCGGATTCTTCCTTTTTTTTTTTTGGTTTTTTGTTATTTAATTTTCTCGTTAACGCTGCGCCCTTTAATGGGCTCACGGCTCAAGGGGTTAGATTGGCCTTTGGCTGGTTATCCAGCGCTATAAATCAATAATTAAATATTTTGGTCGGCGGTGGTCGATTCACTGGAACGTGTGAAAATCCTTTGGTAATGTAAACAAAATAATATTTTTCCGATTTCCAATAAACGCATGCATTGGCAGGGCAAACAATAACAAACACGGATATTCGACCCTCAGGGGGAGGTTCTTAAACCGGAGGGTGAGTGCACTGATAGAAAAGGGGGTTTATTAGGTAAGAAATGTCTTTGAAGGAGAGCTTGTACTCTCTTAAAATTTATATGTAATATTATTTTTCATGTTTTAAAGTATTAAAATAAAATATATTTTATTTAGAAATTATACTTTAGTCTAATACTAATGTCTTGCTTTGGTTATATCCCAAGCAAGTTCAACTGTATATATTTTTACGCATATATTTTACTAGCAATTACTCCCCAATAAATTTTCCTCAGTGCACCTTGATAAGTTTCACGATTGCGTTCTTCTTCGCTCGACAAACAAAGCAAACGATTGCGTGTTCTGCCGCTTAATAGCCTTCGGTTAATGCAGCAAGTTACCCCTCCGGACTGCCTCTGATTGCACTCTCTAATTTCGCTCTCACACTCCCCAGTGTACACCCCATACACCTCCCCCTCTCGCTCTCTGGTGTGATTCGGAAATTTGCGAATTTTGAATTTTGATTAGAGATTAAATTGTCTCTGGCGATTAGCATCAAATCGTTCGCTTTGCTCTCGGATCGCTGTGCAAACAAGCGTATGTTTGCATTATCTTCCCCGAATGCAGTCTTCCACCCCTTCTGTCGCCACCCATGGCTTCGCTAAGGAGCTAGCTGCACAGTGGTCAACCCACCACCGTTGGGCGGCAAAATCAGCGGACCGAGCGACAGCCAGCGGCGCACTTTGTGCTTCGTTTGATTTAGTTTGTGCTCATTAATTTTGCGGTTAACATTTCCCTGGCACGCTGCGCTACTCCGGAAGATCTGGGGATTAATGGTCGATGGAAGTATCCTGAGTAGCAACTGGATGAATGATACATAATCTGCAAAGATCGAGCTTGGGAAGATTTAGTTAACTATATTTTACTAATTTAATTATATGGGAATTCTAAAAATTTAATATAATATTAATATAAATTTAATATAATTAATTTTGAAGCTGTAGCGAACTCCTCAAGTCGCCTTAACTGGACACAACTCTCCCGCACCGGAAATGTGATGGAAGTGTATGCATCAACCCGGATAGCCGCCGCCTGCTGACGTCCCTTAGATAAATGCTGTGCTCAGGGCTTATGAATATAATCCTTAAATTATTGCAACAACAATAGTCGGTTTTTGCGCAAAACGGAACAAAATAAGAACGCAACTATTACGTGTGAATAAGCCACGACCAGGCAACACCCCTGCGTCGTCCTGGACGTATGATGAACCCACTGAGAACCGGAACCAGAGCCGGACCCATGTCCCGTGCCACGACGACGGCAATAATTATGGGCAACAATTATGAGTGGGAATGCGCTCTTGGCGGGATGATTAGCTTTTTGGGCTGCGGCCAAAGGACAATGGCAGCCATTATCCTGCACATTTACCGCACTACACACACATGCAAATATTTTCGCAGAGCGTTTACCTCATCTAATTGATGCGGTCGTCGGTCGACGGTCACTGCCATTTGGGTTTCAGTTTTTGGGCCTCTGTTAATGACGGACTCCGCCCACTTCCACCTCACTCATCATCATAATGGAGGCCGGACAATTATGCGGCAATTAAATGAGCTCAAACGCGGCGAAAAACGATTTGAGGCTCTGGTAATTGTAGAAAAATTATGCAAATATCCAGCAAGTTGCCGCTGCAAGCTCCAAGTACACTCGCTGCGATTGTCAATCAGCATTAAAAATCAATAGAGACGAGCCTGGCTCTAGGACATATTTCTCCCCTGCCTGCGCCAGTGTGTGTGTGCGTGTGACAAAATTTGCTGCAATCCTGCTCCAGGCCTCGAGGATTATGAGCGTAAATTAACCCTTATTGCAAAATATATGCGACAGTTGATTGACAGACAAATGACAGGACGCATAAAATAGCTCCGAAAACAGAGGCGAAGAATTCCTCCTCTGCCAGCGAGGGAAGTTTTCCATTTTTGATTTGATTGAGTCTGATGTACATGTGTTCGACATGACACTTAGTAGCGGCTTAACGCTGTTTAGACTCTCGATTGTCAGCCAAGAAATGCAATATTGGCAATATTGGTGACACTGAGAGGGTTTCGTAGGGAGGCTCGGCGGCTGGGAGTCTGTGAGGGAACATAGCATCGCAAATTGAAATTGACATAATGTTTTAGCTTAGAATGTAATAATGTTATTTCTTTGAATTTTTAGAGAGCGAGTGGAAGAAGGGGGAAGTTCATGGAAAATAAAAATAAAAAGGCATTGGTAATGCTGTCAAAATGGAATAAATCCTATTCTCCATGGGAAATCCTCAAGGTGGAAAAGTGAAGAATCAAATGACAATCTTCTATTTTTTGTAAGTACTCTTTATAAAAAAAATATCTTTTATTTTACCCCCACTGAGTAAACTTAGCTTTAAATAAAGAGAAATCATATTAATTATTTATTACCTAATTTTGAAACAAAATCTAAGTTAAATAAACCGTTTCAGTGGTGTCGGTTCAGTCTCGCACCTTTCCATTACTACTCTTTGTGTTTTATTTAAATGTGATGCGACTTTCTTCACCTTTTTAACTGGTTTTCCCCTCAAAGACCTTTGCAACTTTCACACTTTTTATAAAAAAACACAAACGAAATCAGCATTAACACGATCTTAATGAAGTGTCTCTCTTTAATTTTCAGCATAATATTATAATTAATTCCACAGACCGAAGCCATTGATAACTTCATTTTGGCCAAGAAACCAATTTGGGAGATATGGGGAAATGGGTATAAGAAAAACTCTCATGATTAAGACGTTTCGAACTGGTCACCAAAAAAGGCCCAGGTGAGATGTGAAAAGGAGTTAAGATAAGAACAGCTGCCAGACAATAGTGTCACATTTGGAGCCCACATATATTTCGTGTGGCGAGG
Source organism: Drosophila tani (assembly GCA_008042535.1). Classification (NCBI taxonomy): domain Eukaryota; kingdom Metazoa; phylum Arthropoda; class Insecta; order Diptera; family Drosophilidae; genus Drosophila; species Drosophila tani. The sequence goes on along the minus strand of VNJO01000986.1, from coordinate 184,462 downwards.
CAAAGGTATCCGAAATTAACATATTCCCAGCTCCCTTGCATTGATTGCTGCAACTTATCAGCGGCTAATCAGCAGCATGAGGCCAGCGTCAATTTGGAATCTCAGCACCTAATTTCGTCGGGAGCCAGATGCGTTCGGGTCGTTCTTTTGACTGCCGTTGTTTGCTTCCCGGCGCGATACATTTCCACGGCCCTTTGTCTGGCCTCCGAGTGGGAGACGGAGATGGAGCTGCAACTGGAGCTGATGATGTGGAATGGCTGGCATGGACGTCCCACTGAGAAGTCCGTGTGTGTGTGCTGGGAGGCAGCTTTTAATTAAGAACGAACTCGATTCCATCGCAGCCGAAATGAATGCGCAGGTGTTCAGCGGGAGTTCCCTTCACAGGTCCCATTTTCCCAGCCGACACCTACGGTTTCACAGCTCGTTTTGTGGAACTGCGTTCGGGTTACATCATCTGGCTGCTCGCTGCTCTTATAAATAGCTCAATTATGCCACTAATAATATCGATAATTCCATAAGGAGCTTCGCTTCGACCTACGCCCACCGAAACCGCTGCTAAGCCGCTTTCAGATTCAGATTTCCCGAAATGCATTCAGAATCGGCTGCTTAAGATGCAAATGAAGTGGCTGATTGGTTTTGGTCTGGTTCTTGGTCACGGTCCCCGGATCTTAGTCCACAATTATCGGGCTCAAGCTGGCACTTAAGTAGGCTTTGGCTCCGGAGAGGGATCTACTCCCGCAGATCCTCTAATTAGTCCAGAGAACGCCTCTGAACCTACCTGATCAGGGCTCAGGTTCTTCTGCCTAATCCGCCTTACCTTCTCTTTGCAATTATGCTCTTACATTTTCTTTAGAATTCCTCATCTTGATTTCCTGCGGTGCTTATTCGATTTGCACTTGCCCGGCCCCACCTCCTCCCACTCCCTCCTTAACTTCTTGAAATCCCCTCCATTTCTTGGGTGTATTAACAATGAGCCGGCAAATTTTCCTGCCATTTGCCTTGCTTCCGGCTATGAGTCATCGCCTGGCAAGTCTCGCAGGTACTGAAGATGCCACTTTGACGATTTTATCACTGTCACTGTGATCTATTTCTTGGCAATTGTGATTACTGTGACTTGCGCTTAACTCGATGTTTCTTTGAGTGACATTTATATCTGTTTTAATTATTAATATTTAATGTACCTTTGCAAGGATCAACTGAGCAGTAAAACCAATTAAAATAATCCTCAACACCAGGACCAATAGAAGTTCCATGGGGTAGCGAAAAAAACTTGAATAAATATGGCTTTGAGGTAATTTTTCTTCTTAAAATTACTATAAGATTTATATTTTATATTGATAATTTCTCACTCCTACCAAGTATTTTATTTAATAAGTATTAATAGGGCCGGAAATTTAATTACATTATTTCCTCACCAAATACTGATCACAAATTCAAATTTATTCGCATCTCTACTTTATATCTGTTCTCCTCCGAGGGAATTTGCGATATATTCTTATTCCAAGACATAATTAAGCGTGGCATGGAAAAAATGGTCCCCTCCCCGGGGCAATTCGCATCTTGTTCCGTTCTGCTTGGATTCGATTCGTTTGGATTCGCCGTGGTCCCGTGGGTAAATTGATATTCCTGTCATTGCTGTAATGATTTCTGCTTCCTACGGCAGGAATCGCGGTCCGGCAACTGCCGTGTGCCGTGTATCCTGGCGCATCCTGCCTGCGGTTTGTCGTTTTTTATTTTTTTCCTTTTCTAGCCGAGAACAGGATATTGAATTAAAGGTACGGCAAATATTTTCCTCGAGATTACACATTGATAGCCGAGCAGAACATTTAATTGAGTTATTAGACGGTCGATGAACAAAGCGAGAGGGAACCAGCCAGAGAAGGACCGAGAATGAGAACATAAATTAAAAATGAAAGAGGAGCGGGGATGACGAAGACAAGGATGTCGATGAGGCTGTCGTCTCCTTCGGGGAACATTTGTAGGACACATGTTAGACAAAAAAGCCGCTGTGAGAAGAGGGGGCAGCGATAAGAAGAAAGGACCTGAGGCCAGCAGGCAGTCGGATGCGCTCCTGTCAACAGGATATGCCCGAGGGCCGAGTGCCGAGCACATTTCACACCTCACAATGCAACAATGCAACAAAAGGCGGGTCCGGCGCAGGATATCAGCTGCTTCGCCAGTCCTCTTGTTGAAAACTGAGATACCAGCGAAGGAGCGGGAACCGCAAAGGCATAAAGGGACAACCAAAACCAAAGCCGAAGCCAGAAAAGAAGGAGTTGACAGCACAAATGAAAAGTCAGCCTCGGTTTCGGCTGATTGATGGCCCATGATTGAGCAGAAGCCAAAGAGTCAATCGGCTCATTTCACTTTAAACCATAATCGGAGACTCGAAAGTCGAAAGTCCGCCCTTATGATCGATGGCAGGAGGTGTGAACAAGGAGCTGCCACTCCCCCAACAACCAGGCCATTATTCCCCGTCCCTGGAGGCCGCCTTCTGCTCCTTTTGCCGCTCCTGCTGCTCCTGCTGCTGCTCATTTGGTACGTGATTCGACCGCAAACTGTTTTGTGCAAATTTCCTTGGAAGGAACTCAGCTACAGGCCTGGACTGGCCAGCAATTGGAGCGCAAGAAACTAATTAAATTGATAGAATTAGACAAAAGACCGCCGCCGGCTGTGCAACTGTAGCGTTGAGGGATCGAACTCCCTGTGCTCCCTCGGCATCTCTATCTCCAGCTCCGGCTTCGGCTTCTGCTCCAGCTCATTGCTCATTATTCTGGACAAGTGTGCCTGGGCCAAGTGAAGCTGGCCAATTCGAACACTCGAATGAGCTACAACTGGCATGATGATGGGATGATGGATAGGAGACAAGGGTGTTGCTACCAAATAATGTGAGAAAAAAAAATATTTTGGATATAAGAAAAGAGTTGAACAGCGCCTAAAAATTCTAAAAATAATACAAAAGGGATGAACAAGATTTTAATTATGATAAATCATATTTCTTACTTTAAAATCAGTTTTGCTTACATTTATCTTTATATCCTATTTAAATAGTTCCTGTTCCTGATTATTTCTTAAGAAAAATTAAAGTATTTATGTTCTAGGAAATATGTATATATATTTTATGAACTAATTGCCCTTTCCGAGGCCTTGCCAAAAATTTGATTGAGCCCCAATTACGTGTCGAAATCTTGAGGGCCTTACTGCAGCAGAACCCACAAAGGAAATGTACATAGACATGTCATATATAGAGAATATCCTGTGGATATATATTAAATTAATTACAAAACGAATTCCGAATGGATAATGAAATTTCTCTGTGGTCATTATCGGACATGCTGGGCATGCACAAACCGGAGCCGCAAATGTGGCCAAAGTGAAACAAAGTAGCCGGCGGGGCGCAAGGAGCCGAGTGGACAATGGCCAAAAGGACAGGCAGAGCTACACGAGCGCATTGCTGGCGCATAAATCAATGGAGGATGGACAGGACAGGCTGAAGGAAGTGGGAGCAGCCGAAAAAAGCCAGAATACAGGAGACTCGGGGGCAGGGGGACAGATGTGGGCATGTGAGCGGAATTGAAAATGAGAGCGCAAGGACTCTGGACTCTGGTCTCGGGCCTGTCATATGCGACGACTCCCTTTCGATGTCTTCAGTGGCGCGTAAAAACAAAGGACTGCGGGCCGAGGTCAACCCTCTTGGAAAAGGTAACCTCACCGGATTTACTTTGCCGCCAGGACATCTTAAGGATTTAGCTTGCCCGGCCAGTCCCTGTCCCAATTCCGCAACCATCCGGCAGCGGCAGAAGAAAGAATTGTGGCCGGGCAATAGATTTTTCATGTTTGGGATTTGTGTCCGCGTGTGTGAGGGTCCCCGATGTCTTATTCTAGTGCAGTTGACATTTAATATGGCATTATCCCTGCGCCGCTGAGTTATAAATAATGTTACATTTGCCATTAAAAACATAAAAAACAACGTGCATCAGCCGAGACCCACCCGGCGAGAGAGCTTAACCCCAGAAACGTCTCCCCTCTGCCGGGGCTCCCAAAATTCACCCCTAGTCGCCGGCCTGGTCATCATGAAAAGCCAATCTTGTTACAACTCCCATGTACGACGAGTATTATGCCATGTGTGATACCAGAATCGATGGCTACGGCCGGAAAAGGACTTTAAAAGTGAATTATTTCTATATCAGAAAGGGGAGGAACATGTTTTGAATGTCTTTGGCCAAAAAGAGGGAGCCGCTTTGGCTAGAAGGATAAGTTAAAGATTATTTCCCCTTACATCATGTGATCTAATAACTGACAAGATTTTATCACAGAAAGGTTTTATGAGCCATGTCCTCGAACGTAATATTATAAAAAATATTTGGGAGCAAAGTAATCAAGATGCTTTGTTATTTAAAGGCTATTTTAAATATGCCAGAACTTGATTTATAAATTCATATATATTTATTTATTTACAGCCCTTTCTAGCCAGCTCTTCCAGTAAAAATACTTTCTTAAGCAAACAATTCAAATTACGGACTCATATTTCAAAATAATCCCGTGTACTGACCAGTTTCCAGCATCCCATGATAATTCGACACCAAAATTCTGTCCAAGTGGAATAATTAACACTGTGAAAATCCATTTCATATGCTCTGAGTAATGTTTACTCGCTAGTTTGCTCTTGTCGCGGGAAAATTTACGAGGACTGGGTCCAGAATATTACGAGTATTTTCCAGGGAAGGGATCTCGAATCGGATAATGAGCGTGTGATGACGACTGTCCGTCCACATAGGGATCCTAATGAGCTGCTGACGAGGCGAAGGAATCGGGGGATACAGCAACAGGATGCGCTGCTGGCACATTTAAATATAAACACCGAGACTTCGGGAGGCATCCAATTTCGCTGCGGAGGACGACCTTGCAGCGCGACAAAACTGTTGCCATGCCGTTGACAGTTGACACTGCGAAGGCATAAAATTAGATGGCCTGGGAAATCAAGTGTCGGGCAACAGGCTCGGGGCACAGACACCAACACACTTGATGACGCCACGCGGAAGGACCCACACATGTGGCCCTGCAGCCTGCGTCTGGATTCCGGCAGTTTTTCCGCGACTGCACTAGGAAAAAATATATAGTTTATAAAAGTATTAAAATTATAAAAATCAAAGCATTAAAAAGGTTAATGTTCTAGGAAGTCTTTCCAAACAGAGATTTCTTCCCTTTAAAATACATTAAAAATTATTGCAATATTTTTCTTCAGTGTCGGAATGTTTTTTGGGTGTTGTGTTGCACTCTCTCATTAGGAAGTGACAACAGGCAACGACGTGTGATTAGTAGCGTGTCCTGGGGGAGTCCTTAGAAGCATGAAAACAAACAGCACAGCTGCAGGGACCCACATACACACACATCGCACTTGGACTCGGATAAAGTTGTTCGATCTCAGAGGAAGCAGAAAGACAAATCAAAGCAGCGGAACTAAAGCTCGGCAGCAGCATCCTTCTGTAAAGGCTGTGTCCAGGCCATTGATAAAAATGTTGTAATAAAAGGACCCAGGGCGAGCGGAAGACGCGACTACCTGGCCAAGGACAAAGCCAGCTCCTCTTCCATGGCGAATCGCTGGCAGGATGTGAGGTCCTGCCCTCGGCAGATGCTGTGGCAGATTTTGCATTGTGGCTGACAAAGGGGAATCTGACGGGCGAAATAAAATACAAGTTCCCTTGATTTTTCCGCAAGCCCCATCGCTTTACAATCTTTAAGCTTGAGTTGCTGCTGCTCTCTGATTAAGCCATTCATTCAATTGGCCACAAAATCCAGTTAAGGCCCCTCCTCCCCGGACCGCATTAACATTTCTCATCGGCAGCCCTTTGGGCCCAAATCGATTGGCCATTCAAGTCGCACCATAAAGCGAAATTATTCGCAATTCTGCAGCAATTCTGCAGTCGGCAGCTTGCGGCCACGAGCGGCAACAAGAATGATTATGGCTAAATCAACAGAAGACCAGTTCCACACATGAAACGGTAGCTCCGGCCACTGACAACTTCATCATACATGTGGCGTAGGGCCCCGCGGAGGACAGGATCCTCGCCAGACTCTCTGCCTAATTGCCAAGCGCGTAATCAAAAGGCAATGCAAGACTTTCCTCTTGTAATGCCCTCTGAAGGGGGATAACAAGCAAGGAGACTGGTTGGTAACTGAGAACATAAAGGAGATTTTTCAATTTAAAGTTGTATAATAAGGTAACAAAAGTTAAGGTTCTTAATATAATAAAATAAAATTAATTAAGTACGAAGTAATTTTACTAAGACCTAAGGTCAAAGCCAACTAATTTCTTTTTTAATTGTAAATCCTATTATACAAAATACAATGATGATATAAATACTTTCAGCAAGCAGTATACAATATTTAGTATACCAGTAAAACCAATATCAAAATATAAAATTTTTCTTAGATTTTTTAACTAAGAACTATAGTTTTTCACCATTATAGTAGTGTATCCGAATTCCATAAACTAAAGCGCGACTGCCCTTGTTATTTGTCTTTCCAGTTAACTGGTCCTCGCTCATCCTCATGCACATCGCCGGCCCCGGGGCCAATTTCGTGGTAAAATTCATTTGTTAACAATTTCATTTCATTCGTTTTGTTTTCGGTTTCGTTGCGTTTGGATTTGGGTCTGGGTCTGGGCTTGGTTTTTGGCTGCTGACTGGTGGCTGGTGGCTGTTGGCTGTTGGCTGTTGGCGCGGCGCCTAATTACAGGGTGCCTGTGGTTCGGTTCCCGGGGTTCGTGTGTCCTGGCTGCTGCATGTAAAACTCTCCGAATTAAGACATCAACTTTAATGAGCAACACTAACGCAGTAATTGCGGGCCGTTGTGGGCGTGGTCGGTACAGTTTTGCTTTGGTTTCCCCCTGTGACGATCGTGCGTTCGTTCTTTTTTCTTTCAGTTTTTGGGTTAAAGTTCCGGCAGGTGGGTTAGCGCTCTCTCGGCCTACCTTCACTTTTTGGTAGTTCCTAATTTTTGGGTAGAACCCGATCAGGGCCGACCAGCTGCCCTGCAAAAGTAGCGCACCAGAAAACGCCTCTTATTTTTCAACTCCGAGCAGGGAGCAGGGACCACGCTGCCATCTAATTAAGTAAATTGTCCGTTTTACATATGTTTCCCGGTGCCACTAATTTTTATGACTTTTTAATCGAAAACAATAAAAATACTGTTGGCCAAGAGGGGCTTCCACCTCGTCTGCTTATGTATACGCCACATTTATGATTAGTTTACGCTTGGCTAAATCGAATTTTAATTTTAGTGACTTTTGTTAGTGGGCGATATGGGGTTAAGGTATTTCCAAGGTGCCATCTGGTCGGAGGCAGCTGAAGGGATCTTCGAGGGAGGTCCCTAAGGATCTCCAAGGAGCATGCTAATGAAGTGGATACAATGGTGAGGGCAGGCAAGGAGATAATGAAAGGGCATAGCTCTATGATCCCATAAAGAAAATTTAAATTATCCTTATATAAAAACTTAAACATGGCTTTAATGAATACAAAATTAACACAATTTAATTAAAATTCAATTAAGGAAAGTGACTTTTTTTGATGAAAAATCTTCTGAAATGAATTAATATAAATAATGATAACTATAAGGACTAAAGAGGAATCCCTTTCTTTTATTTATTCTTTTAAAGTTCATCTACTTAAATCACTTTTAACTTTCAGATACAGTGCTTCCCATCACATATAGCGACGTCTGACGCCCCTTCCTCCTGGCTTTCTGTCTCAATCGACTCGTTAATCAATTCTCTTGCAACGAAATGCAAAACAAAAACATTCCAAATTCAATTGGAAATTATGCATTTATTATTAACAATTGTTGTCTGATTGCCCGTCGAACAGGGAGCAGTCATCCCCGTCCCGCACCGACACACAGCGCTCATCCTCTCAAGCTCTCATCCCGTCATTACCATCAATTTCCAGCCCCAAGGGCAGTGGACGTAAGGTTCGGGTTCTGTGGCACACGGGTCATTTGTGTGCATTTGTTTTCAGGGTGTCCCCGGCAGGATCCAGTCATTGCTTATCCTGTCCTGCTGCCGTTGATTTTTCCCAGCTTCCTGTGCAATGCATCATACACTGAGAGTATCGACTTACCTGGGATTTTTCATTGGAGAAAGGGTTTAATATTTTAGTTACATAAAGAATTTTTTAATAATTTATTTTGACTATTTGAATGTAAAATGAATTATGATTTCTTACAGCTAAGTTCCACTTAATTCCAGATATAACCCATATCTTTTGGATTTCCAAGTATTTGATTCACTAAGTCCCATTTTAATTACAGAGAATTGGTAAAACTGCACCACATTTTTTTTCGAGTGCTCCTCTTGTCGTTTTTCGGGGCCAGCAGCTCCTTCCCCAAAGGTTTGGCATTTGCCAAACATTTGCATATGGGACCAACTGTTTTGAATATTGAAAGCAGACAGCCAGAGGGGGCGTGAGGTCGGGGTTCGGGGGCGTGGTGATTGCGTGTGGCAGGGTTAACAGAGTTGCCAATGCAATCGTGGAAAAGTGCCATGCATTTATGCAATTTTCACTGACTTGGCTTGGCTGTTCGAAAGCCACTCAAATGCCATGGCAGGGCACTCGATCAAGTGCAGTTGCCTCGCTCCGGCTCCCCTTTCACCCCGCCTTGCCAATTCCCCCCTCATAATCAAATTGTATTGAACATTTGCAGTTAGCTGATTCTGCAGCAGCTACTGCTGCTGCTACTGCTGTGGCTGCCTTTATTCCCGTGATTGGAGTTGGCCGAAAGCCCTGGAAATGCAACTTGCAGCGAGCTGGCAGCTTGGAACCCAAGGCAGTGGGGTATACACACTCGCATTGATATTGATTCATTCATTCACTCAGTCATTCGGAGTTGGTGGTCTCACACACACCACACCCACGTGTGGCCATCAGTTTTTATGATTGGAAGCCTTTGGCCCTATTGAATACGCCATATAAATAAAACTTATTTCAATTTTCTCTGTTCGAGATAAAAATGTGGAAAATGTGTTTTAGGGCTTCTAATAAAATAACTAATCTGATCACGTCGCTGCTGCCGCCCTCCTGCCTCGCAGGATAATAGTCAGCTGCCATTGCCACAAGTTATTACACATCCCTTTCGAGGATGGGGATTATGCCAGGCGGAAGGTGGAGCATATGCAAAGCAGCTAAGTGAAAATGCAGCACCGAAGGCAGCTCCAAGGGAACGTTCGAGGGGTGGCACAGGGGATTACCTGGCATGTGGGTCCGCAGGGCGGGAATAAATTGCTGCTGGAGCTGGGCCATAGTTCATTAGCATGCCATCAATGCAAAAGCTGAGATATTAAGTTGCCACTAAAGCCACGGTTTAGTACGCAACACGAGTGTGTAATATGGCTTCAACTATTTTTGGGAGTGTTTACGCTCCGGCTTTACTCTAGATTATTACCTTTAAGGTGTGTCAGAAGGAAAAGCATGCCTTAATTGCACTTAATTAAGAACATTAAAAGTATTTAATTCAAATATTAATAAAAGGAGAATCGTATGATGAACTTTCAGTGATTTGTGATCTCTAAACGTTTTATTTATAAAAGTTTTAAGGAAACTAAGTCCTTTAAAAGCTGATTAATATACCACTTTTAATGTATAAATAATCCGAATGTCATACCCCATATTTCATGTACAATTAATCTAATTAAAAACTCAATTATTCAAAATTAAACTTTAAATTCTCTACCTTTTTACCTGTGTTAGCTGTTGGCCCTGTCGCTCACCTTGACAATGGCAAACTCGCTGTCTAGCAGAGCAAGCGGAGTAAATAAAGTTCCTTGCCAACAACGACAGGTGTCAAAATAGAAAAAATGGTTTTAAAAAAAGAGTAAAAGGCACCACAGAACCGCTTCAATTAACACACACTCACATATACATGTGTAGCAGGAAGAGCTTATATTAAACGCATATGACACGTCTCTGCCATGTATTACCCCCTTTTTGCCACTTCCCCTTCGAACAAATGACAGAGCCTTCCATTAGCGTCATTTTTGGTGCTGGATGCTCCATTTCTCAATGTCTGTGCGGCATTTTGGCAAACAATTTGGTAAAAAACGTTTTTCTAAAAGCAATGAGGGGGTGGACGGGGCGGCGGCTTATGGGGCACATGTTGCGAGTGCAGGAACATTTGACAACTGAGTGGCAACTCCTTCCCGTGCCTCCGTCTCTGCGGCTGCATTTAGCTGTCAAAAGCGAAAGCCGAGCAACAAAAGCAGGAGCTGGGCTAGAAATGAATGAACCAAGGAGCCCCACTCCGATTGCACCCACGCACACAGACACACGCCAAGAGTGACAGCTCGAGTGAGAAAAATGCTTGCTCCGTGCCAAAATACTCCTGGGATCGTGTGCAGAGCCCAAGGATCGGGAAAGTTCTGGCCTCAAAATGCATGAAAATTCATATGCCACAAGAAATATATTATTATGTGGGAAAAAACAATCGTCAGGCTGCACCGCACGTCTCTTCCCCTCCTGACAGGGCAACTGTCGACATTTGTTAAAGTTTTCCCAATTTTCGTTGTGTGCTTTGTTTGGCTTGGCTGCCTCTCCCTGGGACTGCAATTCAGTTGTCACTTTGACAGCTCACGCAAAGGTTGATGGCAACCCACCCCCTGGTTATTGGCAGGCATGAAACGCAACTCTGGCTAAAACCAATCGGTCGTCACGGATCACGAGATTAGACATATAAATGGAATTGTTTTTGGATTGAAATTAATTTGAGGCTAAATTAGAGATTAATTTGGGTGGGTTGCTAAGGGGAACTGAGAAAAAATGAATATAGATTTATTTGCAGAAAAATTAACCAGTAGAATTTATACAAAGACCCTTAAATCGTTCAAATATTTATTTAAAACTTAAAACGAGTTAATATAATGGCATTTAATATTTTTGTATCGTTTTTTTCCAGCAGTTTAAGTAAATAAATAAAAATGTAATTCGGTATTTTTAAAATGTAATTTTTACCCATTCCCTCATTGTTTGTTATTATTATTATGTAAATAAGTAAGTAAATATTGCATATTTCGCACAAATAGCTGGATTAAAATATTTAAAATCGAATTCACACTCTTGTTCGCACGCAATATTAAATGTTTCCAACTCACACCCGTGTAAGCTAATAAAATACCATTCAGATTCAATTGGTAACAATATCTAAGCAAATATATATGGCTGCATCTATATTTTTAGCGATTTCAGAACATCGCTTTTAAAATATTCCGCCCGGTTATTCGATTTATTTACTCCTGCAAAAAGTATGGTAAAAATGAGGCAAAACCTGAATTGAAATTCAAAATCGAAAGCAGAGCTAAAAAGGCTAGGAGCGATAGACATTTGAATGCCGTGCAAAGAGGAAATAAATGTGCAAAACACAAACAACAAAAAAAAATCACACAAATTGAAATATTGAATTATTATTGCTCGCATGGAGTAGGTCCTGTGATCTACCCCTCTCACCTCCACCCCTCGCTTATTGTTGGAAAACAGATTTATGGCATTTGCCAAATAAACAGAAAAGTCGAATGCGCATTGAGTGACTCACAGAATATGCACACAGCGGCGGCTGAGAGAAGGGGAATTTTATTCAGTAGACTACATTTTTTGTAAATATTGTTTGCTGCTGTGTTTTGTTGATGCGTGCACACACAAAAAGAAATTTTATTTCCAAATTTATTAGAAATCTCCACCTTGTCCATTTCCCATTTCCATTGGCCCTGAGTGGGACAATTTCTCCCTCCGCTCTTTCCTTTGCCTGCAGTTACCACTTCCGCCTTTGCTTTTATGCAATCTAACGCTGCTTTTGAAGTGCTTGGTTCAAATTCAGAGAACCAACAAAAAATACGGAAATAAAATGAACAAATAGTGAATAAAAAACAAACAGAAAACACTCGCTAAAAGCATATAAAAATGGCTGCGGCGGCAGTTTGTGTTTTTATTTTTTTTTTTTTTAGTTGTGGCCCTTTTTTCGCCATAAATAAAATCTTGCATGCGAAGTGAAGGAGTGGAAAAGCGGGAAATGGAGGCGGCAGCGGCGGCGGCGGCACATCGTCTGTTTCAGTCGTGAATTAAGATTAATTAAACTAACGGTAACTGTAACTGTAAACTGCAAACTGAAAAACTAAGCAACATGGCTGCTGCCACAGCGAGTGCGAGTGCGAGTGTGTGCGGGAAGTGCACGAAATAAATGTTTATTTATATGCCGCGGCTCAGCGGAAATTGCAATGCGAGTCCGTTGAGTTCCCAAAACGGTAAGCGAATACAAAATGGCGCCCATAACGGTGCATGGGGTATTGCCATGTCCTCCTTCCTGCGCCACACACACTCTGCGCTCCAGCTGCCATACAAATGTAAATTGCAGTTAGGTTTTTGCTTATGAGAATATATTGCAAACCGAATGGAAATTGGTTTCGTCAGTGGCCACGGATGCCGGATAGAAACAATTGCAGATACAGTATCTTGGATAAGGAATCGCGGATTTGCTGGATGACCCACATATCGTATACGTAATATTTACTAGGAGATTGATATTTTGTTAAAACTTTTGTTGTTGATTATTATTTAATATAACATAATGTGAAAAAATAAATAACGGTTTATATAGAAATTAATACTTATTGATTGATTTAAAAAAAGTTAAAAATACTTAAAAAATAAAACTTTTCTTTCCTTAAATTTGCAATCAGATCCCTTGCTGGATATTTAAGTAACTGTAGGATAAGTACTAACATCTGCAATTGGTTTACTCCTTTTGTAATCTGCATTAGCCCTATCAGGTTACTTCAATACAGGCTCCCCGAAAACAGGACTGTTATAACTCCATTCCTATTTATACATAGTCTTACCTTAAAGCTTTATCTACCCTAATAATATATCCATTTTGGTGTCGCCTATAGTTGCAACTACTGCTACACTATTGCCTTAGCCCAGATTCCGTGCGTTTCAACTATTATCCTGAAACTGGCGAGTCCTTTGTTGGTGTGTGTGTCGCTTATTTGTGGCCCGGATATAGAAACATGCAACGGAAATGCAAGAAACAGTGGCCGCTGGGACGGCAAACTGGGCGAAAGGTAGAAGGAGGCATGTTTATGGCACACAGAGTCGCATTTGCGAAGCTGTGAAAATTTATTGTACAATTTTCTGTGGAAATACCAAAGAGACCCCAAAACGAATACTAGCACCAAAGCAACAGGAATGAATTTAAGACCAGAAGCCCACAGAAGGATAACTGGAATACGATTTAAGGTGAAAGCAAAGGAAAATTCATAGATATTAAAAAAGTGATTGCTGTATTTTAGTCTTAAGATCAAAGTATGCCTTTGTATATTATATAAGTTGAGTTGCAGGCACTTTCTATAAAATAAATGTATATTTTATAAAAGCTAAAAATCAGTCATAATAACATTTTAATAACCATTCACCAAAACCTTCATTTGAGAGGTATACTATGGGGTCTGGGGTATTTTCTGCTCTTCCCCAGAAGCCACAAACTCTTTCCTTACATCTTGGCTCCTATAATTAGTTGTCTACATTCCTCTGCCTAAATTCCTTTCGCATTTTTACTTGCCGAAACCCTCCATCTTGCATACTCATCCGAAGTACTCATCCAGCATTCCACAGAGCCATACTTCATTAAGGTCCTTCAGCACCCCCTCCACTCCTCATGAGCCTGTGTCTGTGTGTGTGTGTGTGGCATGCAAGTGAAACCCTTTAAGTACTCATATTATTTGCACATTCCAACAAAAAAGAAAAAAAGGCGAGCAAAGGAAAACAAAAGGAAAGCGAAAAATGAAAACTTAACGAAAAAAGCTGTGGGTGATGCGGAGCACAGGCTCCGGGGTGCGTGGTGCGGCGTGTGGAAAAGGAGCAAACGAACCAAGTCAAGTGCTGTTATTCATAGCGCACTCACATTCACCCACACAGACGCCAACAAATTGCTAAAAGGTAACGGTAACGGTAACGGTAGCCAAACAAAACCCACACACACATGTGGCACCTCCGCAGCACCACCTACTCCCGTCCGCATCCACTTGCGAGTCAGGTCCACGTTCATGTCCTTGACAATCAATTCCCCGCGCACTCAATTAAAAATATGCACAGTGGGCTGCATACGACACACCCGCACAACCGCCGCACTGTACACTGGAAGAAAACCAGATTTAAATATTTATAGATTAAACTTAAAATTATCCGGCTTTGATTTTATTTTAATTTATTAATTAATATTTGTAATATATATATTGGTTTACATGCACGAAAAGGTTTTAGAAATTAATAATATTTATTACAAAAGATAAATTCTTGTTAACAATTAATTAAAATACAATAATCATATTTTAGCCCTTTGTGGAGTAATAATTTAGTATCGAAGTAAATACCATTTTCTTTAATGGAATATATTCAACCTCGCTAGCCAATCCTAAAAGATTAAATCTTAATCTTAGGAAAAATGAGAATTGTAAATTTAAATTTATGGTTAATGATTAAACTATTAAATATTGTTTTGCATTTATTTTTTCTGCCGGTGTACACCCACGCACACACATAAGTCAACTGCCGTGGGGGTTTCGGGTTGTTCTGGTGCGGCTGCTGGGGGTGTCGTAGTACTGCTGCTGACTGCATATGAATGAATATTCGAACATTCGCTCCCATTCTTCAATTTTTTGTTTGTCCATTGCGTTTTTTTTTTTGTGCTGTTGCTTCCCGCATAAAAGTTCATCAGCGAGAATATTGGCGGGGAGGATGAAAAAGAAAAACGGAAAGTCCCCAATGCCAGATATTTGTATATTTGAGTTATTTAAGAGAATATCAGCTGGTCGCTAAAGAAAGACAAGGAATTCCATGGCCTTTGTTGATATATAATAATAAATATAATAAAAGGAAGAACATTTGCTTCATGAAATTAATATTTTAAAAATATTATCCAGAATCCAGAAAGATTGTTTATTATTTTGTCAAAAACCTACCAATAAATCCTACCTCGTCTTCTTTTATATTTAATACACAAAGCACTCCACTTTAAGCAGTAAGAAGTTGATTTATTAATTGATTTTCTATACTCCCAACATTCTTGGAAAAAGGGTATTTAGCTTTCTGGATTAGACGTATCTATTTTCGTCTTCTTGTTGCAATATTTTCGCAATATTCCGCCGAGCACGTAAGCGCGTCTGTATCTGTGTGGCTGCCGCGTACGAATGTGCGGCTCGGTGTTCGTTTTTATGTGTTTGGATTTGAGCATCCTTGGGGTAATAGTTTTCCACGGTTTATAATTCCGCGCTTCCCCCAATTCGCCGGGCCACCCCACTTTCGCGAGCGAGAAGATATTTATTATTTACAGGAATTTTTTCTCGCATGCTGCCTTCTTTTAGTTCATTTTATGTTCTTCGAGCTCGCGCTGGCGCTCGCCCTGCCTTGGTTTTATTTCCTTTCGCTCGGTTTTGTTCGCCGCCCGGTGCCTGCCGATGATTTGTGTGCCAGTGTGTGTGGTTGCCATATAAATATTAAAAAAATTGCACAACAAATTCAGACAATCCGCCCGCCCCCTTCCCTGCAGGCGCTTCTGCTTAAGCGAAAATAAAAATCGCGCTTAATAAATTTTTAAAAAGTGTGGCAACTCTGCAGAATGGAAAATAATAATTTAGAGGAAGACAGGAATACCTTTCGCTGAACAAATACAATAAATAGGAGGGGAGTAAGCGGGAGAGGAGGCAAAAGGAAGTACGCATAAAAACATAATAACAAAAGTGTGGCACTGGTGACCCCGATCTTCTACCAGAATGGCCACCATCCACAGCGCCACAGGAAACATAAACATTTACATCTGTATGGGTCGCATCCTTAAATGCATGAGGTTTCCCTGTGGCAAGGATTCGTTGGGAGCGGTTTTAATAAATGTGCATTTATTTCATTGGCAATTCTTAAGCAAGGAAACTCACATACTTCTGTGGGTATAGGGGATAAGGATGGCTTAAGTCTGAAGTCCTAAAATCTTTTACTATTATTTAAGAAAAAATAATATGAAATAAATGAAAGAGTAAATTAAAAGCCATTATTTTAGGTATTGTAAACTATTAGGAATAAATACTTCCAAGCTAATATCGCTCATTTGCATATACAATTCCTTAATGCGATCATGGCCAGTGCTAATCCGTGAAACTTTCCACATCTCCCTTGTTTAATTTAATTTATTTAAGCTGCAAAAATGCTTTCCGCTCGCGCTAATTAAAATAAACACACTGTGCACTTTGCCGGAGGGCAGCTGGGGAATTAAGAAAGCGGTGCATGTCTGATGAGCTGACAGGACGCCGGATAAGTTCAGGAGAAATGGCTTTTCCTTTTTATTTTATCTCCGCATTGATTGACGACGCTTCAAATGATTTTACACGCACGAGCGGCAGGAACAACAAAGGAAAGTAAATAAATAAAAGACGAATAAAAAATGCGCTGGGGCAACAAGGAACCTGCAGCAAGGATAATGCGTAGACGCTGTTCGCCTTTTTGCGCTGGTGTTTGCACAAGGCGCTCGCAATCCTTTTCGGTTGCCGGCTTTAAGGACTGGAATCCTGTTTGTCCTGCGTCCTGCGTCCCGTGTCCCGCGTCCGACGTCCTCTGCGTGCCGCCAGTCGCGTGTCTGCCCTGTTGGGACCGCTGAAAAGTTAATCCTTTGCCCGCCGAAATCACGGCCATCGAGTGTTTGCACTGCCAACTCCAACTGGGCAAAATATTCCCTTAATCCTGCCACTTGATCGAGCAGCTGCCGGGCTGCCATCGCCGCCTTTCAAGTCCCCAATCGACAATCCTTCGCGCCATAGGTAGCATCGCCAGTCTATTAAGTGGCAGCCATAATTCACAACACTTTCAGTTCATCAAGGGCCAGGAAGAGGGATGCCGCGTCCAGCTGAGACCAGCATAAGGCACATTTTGCAAACAAATAGCGAATATATATTATTATTATGCAAATTTTATTATTTTTATGATAAACCGCAAAATTTTCAATGGCTCGGCCCATAAACACAAACAGCAACATGGCCGCAAGGATCCCAGGAGCACCCCCAACACTCACACAGCTGGGCGCACATTCTTGGCATTTTTATGACTCATTGAGTCGATTACTATAGTGCTTGGATATACATACTTGTATATATTTTGAGCTTGTAGTGAACTGTATTTCTCTTAAGCAAATGAACTCGCCCCAGCGGAAGCCCCTTTGAGTGTTATTTCAACTCCTTGAAACGCTTAAGAAGGGGATAGTGTTGTGGCTTAATGGGGTTTTAGTGGGTGGATCAACAAATGGTAATAAGAGGATGCTGGGATGAGTACTTGAGGTACCAAGGCCAACGCTTCGTACGTAACTCTTAGGCTTATATTCGGACTTGAGGTAGAAATAGGGCAGACAAACAGAGGATGCTGGAGAAGTGATTTATTTATTTAATAATTTCGTTTCTTCTTCAGTCAATATCTTCTTTTAAAAATCTCGCATTAATATCCAACCTAAGCCTTTGTCCAAACCTAAGCTATTTATATCCTTCTCGGGTGAAAATCAAATCAAAGAATATTTTATAATGGAATCATATTTCCATATTAGCCGCAAGCAAGAAAAGATAAATTCTAAAGAAAATCATAAGCACAAATCCAAGGCAATCTGCCGTGATGCATGATCTATGGGAATACATTTTATTTAGCTGCATTAACAACTTTTTGACAGAGACAACGGGATGCCGCTTATTTGCTGCCTAGACCAAGTTTTTATTTGAAAGGGAATCGGTCGGAGTGAATGCCAAAAAATCATGGGCCAGACATAAATTCACGGGAAGCAAATAAAAACGAAAAGCCCGAAATAAAAAGTCCCAAAGTCTCCTCCCGTTTCCACTCGACACATTTGGTCTCTCTGTCGCTCTGTGCCGTTTCATTTTGGGATATTTATTTAAATTTTGATTTAAGGACATCATCAAAACATTTTTTACGTTACATAAATTTCTGCCTGTTGCCCCTCGTCCTGTTCGTCCTGCGCCGTCTGGCTCTTAACTTTTCATTTTGTAAAATGGACCACAAAATTTGTACTACAAGTTGTCCAACTTGAGCATATTTCTGTTTTATTCTTCCCCCATATTTTTATTGTTCTTGTCATAATAAAAATTGTTGCTGCTTACATTCCTCGCTCGTTGTCCTAAGGCAAGACAAATTAAAGACATCAAAAATTATAAGGCGTAAAAATTCCCCGAATTTGTTTTTTTTTACTCCGGAAAACTTAAGCTGCAAGGAAAATGCCACGCAGAAAATGAGATTGCGAGGAGAGGATGAGGAGAGTAGTTCGACCACAAGAAGTTTTGCCAAATTGAAAATGGAATTTTTTCGAAAACAAAGTTAAAGTTTTCTCCACCGAGCGAGAAACGTTGATGGGATTTCTAAAGCGGATTTGCCATGGACGGGCAACGGGAGAAGGTAGCGGGAAAGCCGGCATGTGTGAGTGTGGCGGCACCCTCTCCATGGAAAAATCTTACTCGCAATAGAGACGTCATCATCAAGGTGTGCACATCGCACAGTGGGCAACTTTGATTGGGTCCTTTACATAATCGTTTAATCCTATTTCGCGGTGAGATGCATAAATAGACAAAAGGGGGATGCTGCTGCTGCTGCTAAATGCCCCGAAAACCCCAGCATATGCACCAGCCAGTAGTCACCAGAGTGAGAGAGAGAGAGGGTTGCAAAGAGAAAAAGATAGAAAAAAATAATAAAAGCAGGGAGGGGACTGACAGACGGCAAAGTCCGACTGCAAATGCAATTTTCATGTCACGTAGCATTCGGTTTTTCGGGCTTTGGCGGGGGGTTGCTAAGCGGTCATAGCCGCCATACAAAAACGTATTTAAAGCAGAGCCCGACAATCATTTAATGCAACATGACAGTAAGTAAGTTGTTTCCCTCGATGACAACTTTTCACAATGCAACCCTTAAAAAAGGAAAGTTGGCTGCGGATTAAATACGCTTAATGCGCAAAATTAAAGGCATAAATGTATGCATGAGGATGCGCCCTTTCCCTTTCTCCTCTTTTATTTGTTCCAACCACAGTCCGGTCTTCAAAGGCCACAACTCATGCGCTTTAGGGCATTTAACTTGAACTTACCTCTGGGTTCTGTTTGGGCTTGGCTGAATTTATTGTGCATGAAAGCCAAAGTCGTGGGCATAATTTTCCCGGGTCCTGCACACACACACACGCACTGGCAGACTCGAGGCTTAAGCAAATATTAAACACATTAAAACTGACATACGAGGAGGCCGAGTTAAATGAGTAAACAAAACTCAACTGGAGTCGTATTCAAATTGGCCGGGCTTCGAGCCACTTAAATGGACTTTGATGTGGTCTTCCTCCAACTTCCAGGGTAAGGATTACCCAAGGACATCTAGGGATTAACAATCCAACTGAGTGGGTGGCTGGGGAATGAAACTAGTTATATAGAGGGTTTTTATTCTCTTGGTGAGTCACTTAATCTCATATAGGCCAAGTCCCTTCACTGATCTGATAAGTCACGCGAGGAGAGTATTTTTCTGGGTTTTTCTATCTATCGTGCAGGATGTGAGTCACGCAGGGGGTTTGTATATCACGCAAAGGATTTGTTTAAAAAGGTTTTAACCTAAAATAAAAGAGTAATAATTAAAAGAAATATCACTAAAGCTTATACTGTAAATCCTGCAACGCCCAGGTGTCTCACATGGATTTTACCTGTAACAACTGCTCGCAAATTCCCCTTTCCGACCTCCCAACGCGCTTTGGGGGCGTTTCGAGTGAGTGAATGAATGCATTTGTCGAACCACTTAACGGGGAATTTCCCCCCATTTAATAGCCAGACAATGCAATCTTTTCATTGGCATTTTCCAATCAATTTCACTTGCTGATAAGAGCAGCTATAGCTGTAGCTGTAGAGAAACTATCAAGCTGGCAAACTATCAACCACCCAAGCGGCAAATCCGCAGCCAGCATATGCGACTATTCCCGGTGATGGTGATGGCGAGAAAACCCACAAAATCATTATTCGCGAAATTCGCGGCACTTAAAATGCTTAAAATACAAAGCGATAAATACGCCAGCGACTCGGGCATTAAACCATATGCCTGCGATAGCACCGAAATGTTCTGATCGAGGGGGAGGGATGCGATGAGTCCCCCTGAGCTACCCCCTCGCGTAATTGTAATTAATTTCCTGTGATTTTCGTTTGTGGCAGCACCGAAAGGACTCACCCTGTTCCGCGATCCGGAGGAATAGCTCGGGCCAGCGTCCGAATCAACGTCAACGTCAACGCGGTCCTTGGACGTTGGTCCTGGGTCCTTGGTCCTTGGTCCTGGCTGTTCCCTTTTAATCGCCAATCGATAAATTTGCGTTAACTGTCAGCAGACTGTTGTTGCCACTCTGGCGATTTATTTTTTGCTGGTCGGGAGTCCCGCTGCTGCTGCTCATTTAATGCGATTAGATTTAATGGCCGGGTCCTGCTGGATCCTGGATCCTGCTGGATTGCTTTTTGCCCGCGCAGCAGGACATTCGCCCCGGTCGTCACTTAAAACTACTTATTAGCCTCCATAAAAATCGCCTTAGTCTAATTGGCTATGATTGATTCGGGGCTTTGACTTTGGCTTTGGCTCCGGTTTCGGTTTGGGCCTTGGGGGAAGAAAAGGACGATCCACTAATTTGACTCAAGTCCCGGACAAAATATGTTTTTAATATGCAAAAACTTTTAGCCAAATGGCTTTTAACTGTCATTAAGCAACTGTTGCCCGGGCAGCAGCGCCAAAGCCAGAAAATGGCCAATGAAATTTTTATGACCACCAAACATTTTGTTTTCACGTATCCCCCGAAAAACGACGTCATGTGCCAGCTGTTCGCCGGCTGACTAGTTTCAGGGACACCGCCTAACTTATATGGTATTATGGGATGGGGACGGCGGTCCTGGGTCCTGGAGAGCAGCTTGTAGGAGACACACACACAACAAATAACGCTTAAAAGTTGTTGGTCGCTTCACCTGGCCAGCATCCTCCTTCGGTTGCCCTGGATCCCATCGGAGCTGTCCTTTGTTGTGGCTCTAAAATACTTTTTAATTTTATCAGCAGCACCACACCGAAGCGTTTACATGCTAAATGAATAGATGCAGTCGGAGAAAATGGAAAGCTATGACCTTTCGGCCTTTAGATGGTTGGAGTGCCAATTATTTTACGATTAGGGCAGGACCAACCGGTCCTTGCGCTACTAGAAGGGCTTTAGGGAACTCTAAATATTCAATTGGCTGGTTAAAATGGGAGACCATGGTGGAAAAAGGGAAATGTATTTATAAAAATTCTCTGTAAAAACTTGTGTGAGTTGTATTAAAGGTATTAATTAAAATTATTATTATTATTATATATTATTAATTAATTAAAAAGTTTGTTGAACGTAAACATTTAAATATTAAAATAATTATAAATATTCCGTGCTTAAATATATTTTTAAAAAATTCTTATAGACTTATTAATTATTGTGAAAATGAAATCAATCAAGATAGTTCGATTATACTCTGGTTTATACTCTGGTTATGTATCTGTCAGTGAAAGTCTTAATATCCTAAAGTCGGGGCATTCAACTTATTTACTTTCTCTCAGTGCAGCTAAATAGGTGTACAGAACGTGCTCGACAAACTCGCCTCGTACTTTGTCATCAGAGCGTCATCTGTTCGGTCTCCGCTCCTGGCACTGGACCTGGCCCTCAGCCCAGCCCCTCCGCTGACCCCGCATTACCTATTGGAAAAGTGGCCAACTAATCAACGAGCATTGCGCTGGCATTTCATTATCATTCGCAGGACGTAGAATCCGTTTAGCTGCACTCCACTTCGCTCCACTGCAACTGTTCCCCATTTGGCCCCGGCAAAACACCACAAAAATGGCAGCAGTTGGCAACCATTCCGTTCGCCGTTCTCCTTTCCCTCCGTTGCATCGGAATTTTAATTCGGTTTCATTTCGGTTTTGGAGCAGCTGTTGCACCGAAGGACGCAGGACACGGAGTACCAACAAGTTGACCAAGATTTAATTGCATTTTGAGTGGCCGGCAATTAATAATTTATGAAAGTAAAAAGAGTGCAAGAGTGCAGGAGTGCAAGGAAAAGTTCCCAAAGTTTTTAATTATTTGCGCTTGATTTTGTTTGTGTGTGTAAGTATGAATAAAGCAAATAAACTGTTGAGGGGTGTGCTTCCTAGGGGTTGGGATGTATTTGTTTTCGTAGGGCTGCAAGCCATTTTTTTTCGGGAGGGTTGCAATTGCTGACAAACCGCAGCGAATTGCTAAACACGTGCCCCTTTCTGGTCGCCCAAAGCACCCTCTCCGAATGGGGCAATGAAAAATTGTAAATTGAACCAGGTCCTGTCCTTCGGTAGGAGGAGAAGGGGAAAATAGCTGCAGGAGCACGTGCAAAAATGCGTTAAAATTGCGCATTCAACATTTGAACGCAAACACAAACGCAATTAAGCGCGGCGTCGGTGTAATGAAAGTGTCTGGCAAATGGCCTTCTCGCAGCGCAGGAGGATAACACCACCCACCACTCACCACCTCCCACTGCTTAAGCGCTGGCCAAGGCAACGGAAGCGGAAATAACGCAACAGCCTCAGGACGAGCACGGCGACCAGGACGAAGACGAGGCCGTAGGACGTTGATGGTCAGGCCGTAAGGCCGTGTGAATGCATCGCTCCTGGTCCGGTTGTCAGGGGTTTAGCAACTGGAATTGGGTTGGAGGCCACAGATGAACGATTATTTGGTGGAAAGGTATATACATTCGGGGTACAGTTGGAATTCGATTACTCTGTACAATTTTATCGATATTTAAACAAAGTCAAAGGATCAAAGGAGCTTGGCTAATAAATAAATAAAAGGAAAGAGTGACATTTCTAATAACAATATCAATAATATCATAATATAATACCAAGTTTGGAATGGACAATGATAGTAATTTAAATAATTATTACAAATTAAGATGAATAGACCTGCTTATCTTGAAAAACAACTGGACTAAAATTATACCTCAAACTGTAAGCTTTTATCTCGTCTACAGGGTATCGGCAACGTTAAGTTTCCCTTAGTATTTCCTCGTATTGTTTAGCTAACATTGGCCTACCGAATTGTGATGTGTTGCTGCGTTTTCCTCGCTGCTGGCCAATGTATTGGGTGGTTGGGGCTGGGGTATTCGGGTGGCGGGTGGCTGGGTTGTTGGCCAGACGGACCGGTCAGCGCGGTTTTGTAAAACGTTTAATTGCAATTTGAAAAGCAGCCTTCAAGTCCGGGACTGGGGCCACACAAGGGTTGTTGCTGCCGCTCCTGCTCCTGCCGTGGCTGTGTTCAGGATTTATTGCTTTTGGGTCTATTGCAGGTCCCCCTCTTAACCCCCAGAATCCCCGCAACAATCCCTTCTCGGAGCGAGTGTCTGAGCACTGGCGACTGCAATTGAGGAATTTCATTTTGAAACATTTAATTTCCAACGTGCAACCCTTTCCGGAAGGGGAACCTGGGGATTGGATTAAGGGGCCGCGGGGGGAACTGATGCTGATAGCCGGAAACGGATATGGGGTCGCACTCTCCTCATCTTTCTCTCTCTGCCCCTGTCTCGTTCTCGCTTGTTAAACATATGTTTTCATTTGCAATGCAAAGTTTAATAATTGACAATTCTTTGGGGTTGCTTTTTGCCAGCGGAAGTGCGGTGTGGGGCTAGAGGCTTGTGTGCCCCGTGTGTGAGGTGTGTAATTGCCAGATCGCTGGAAATTCTCGCTTTTTTCATGTAAAATGCTCTGGGGCTCGTGACAAATGAGCCGCCAGTCAGACACTTTCAAGGGGGGTAGGTAAATGAGCAGAAGTTGGGGATGAGACTATCTGAGGGATGTGTGAATTGCTACCTTTGGTCCTTTCATTAAGTTTACTTTTTCCAAAAATAATGAGATTCTTAGTGGGGTTGGTTTTGCGCTTCCCAACATATTTGGGGTTGATTCTGGTGAAAACAATGTAAAAATTCAATTTATATTCAGTCTTAGTTCATCTTTCCCTCCCAAAGAACCCAAAGCTCTTCATAAATGGCATTTTAAATCGATGAAAAACCTTGCTGGCCTTAAATTACGCTCAAGATTAAATTCCTCCTCGGCAGGCTCTTAACTTCGGCAAGAAAAACAAAACCCAAAAGTACCATAAACCTTCATTATTAATGCCCAAAGATATCAGTTCTTCCTCCCGTTTTGGCCATAAAAAATTTACAATATTTCTCGTGCCAATTTGATTACAAAGCAAGCGTTAATTTCCATTATTTCTTCCTTTGCTGATTGTCATTGTTGTCCTTTGCAATTTGTGACCGTTATTTTCCCAGCTTCTTTTCGGTCATTTTTAAACCTGATTACATGCAAACACAAAAAAATATCCCTGGTCCTCGTGCTCGTCCTGGGGCGGCAGCTTTCACGCGGCTTTTTTTCAATTTGTATCACGAAAAAAAAAGGAATGCCAAAAAATAAAGGAGGAAAACTCATTCAACTGTGACATTTTGGGTTTTGTTTTTGTCATGCCCCCTTTTTTTGGACTTTTTTTCTCAGTATTTTTGCATAATTAATATATGTATATCTTTTGATGAAACATATTTGGCAGGCAGAAGGGGTAATGCAAATAAATGTTTTGGGGTGAGATAATGCCCCTCGGTTGGGAGCATAATTTAAAAAAGGGCTGGACAGGGTAGACAAGGTAAGTGAGCTTTAAAAATATGAAAACAAGCTATAAAATATCACAAAAATAATAATTCTGAAGTTAAGTAGATTTTATTTTATCTATTTGAATATACAATTTTGTACAAAATTTAAAATTGTTAATTTAACATTTATAAGCATCTTACTATAATATTTTGTTAGATTTTACATTAAGAATTAGTCCCTTGTTTGTTTTAATGATCCTTTGATTCCCTAGAGCTTTATATTGAGCTAATAAGCATTATAATAACCCCTTATAACACTCTTTGCTAAGATCTTGCTGTTCTAAAACACTGATCCTTTACAGTATTCGACATTCCATTCGAAATACGAATTTATGGAACAAGCCGAAAACTGTCAAAACCAACGAAGCCTGCTCCCGTCATTGTCACAGTCCTCGTCTTTGTTGTCATTATAAATGTGCGCTCATTTGCCTTAAATATCCAGGACTTTTGTGCGCCACTAAATTAGGCAGTGTGCGGCTATATAGGGTCCCCGTCCCCTATGCCCGACCTCGTTGACCTTTCGGCCATCAAGTGGAACCAGATGATGGACAAGCGTGAAAGGGTTTCGAGTTGGGCAGCGAGGGGCAAGAGGCGACAGGCGACAGAAAATGTTGACAGCTGTTTGTTCGGAATTAGTCAGCGATGTCGGGTCGGCGGAGATGACAACACACTCTGGCAATGCGCCGGCGACATTTCTTAGCCATGTTAACAGGCGCGAGGGCGAACCCTTTAACCCCATTTTATCCCTGACAAGCGAACGAGGGGGAGCTCTTTATTAGGGTTCGCTGATCGCTGCACTGAAAGAATATACATTATGTTTTAGTGTAATCATTAAGTACTGTATGTACATATATACTTTTTTATTAATTTAAGGCTAAAGAAATAAATTATTAAATTAAAATGCATCCAGTTTTTCCAAGTGTTCACCGCCTTCCCACTGACCTTTTCCTCGGGCTGCATTAACGCTTTTATTGCGTTTTAATTCGCCTTGTCCTTGCCATTGAGGCATGCAGAGACACGCATCCAGGATGTGGTCAATATGGGGGCGCCGGTCCACCGAAATGTTGCATGTTGCCGGCCTGTCAAAGGCCACTCTCGAATGGCCCCCACTTGAGGGAAAGCCAAACATGACGGACCTGACAACCGGACAAGGACATTGACACCGACACAAGGATGCGGCCGAGGGCCTGCATCCATGCACAGGATGCAATGCCATATTGCAATTAGTTGCAGGTCGAGACTTGCGGCGTGTGTGGTCGGCTAATAAGCAGGATGGGATTCCCCGGCAGCCCGACTGTCCTCCGGCCTGTTATCCTTTTGCCTGGGCGCCCAGACTCGCCCAAATGGCAATAACAACCGTCTGCAGCTTAAAGTAATTAGAACGCCATTTTCATGGGCTCCTCCTTCGCAGGACCACTCGCCTCCTCCGCTGACCCTCCATAAATTCATTCAAGCAACTTAAGCCGACTCCTGGCTGCTGCTGCTGCTGCTGCTGCTGCTGCTACTGTCCCGAAATGTATAAAAGGACACCCATAAATGCGCAGCTTAAAGCCAAGAGGATTCGAGGCCAGGACTCTGGCTACTTGAATGCAGCCCAGTCCAGCTTCAAGGGGCGGAATGGGGGATTTACGGCGAGGACCCCGGCAGGACCCAGCTGCATTATTACGGTCAAAGTAAATTTATGTGCGCTGTTAATTGAATGCTGCGCCAGCGCGGGGTCAGGACACCTCGAGTGTCCTCCTGATCCTGGCAGCGCTCCTTTGCTTTACTTTGCATAAATCCCAAATTTATTTTAAAAAAATAACGAACTGAAAATGTATTTTGTATCAATGCGGAAATACTCTTTAAAATGTAGAGTTTTAAAATATAATAATTAAAGGAATGAATTAAAGCTAATTTTTATTTATATGTGTTAAATATTTATTGAAAAATATATATTTGAGTGTTAATTTATAATTGATTTCCTTTTAATTTTTTGCAAAGTAATAAGCCTTTTTCAAGGATAGTGTATTTTGACCAAAGGGGGATATCGATAAATGCATGTAAATATTGCAATGGCGAGGGCCATTGTCATAGCGATGGTCGCATATAAGGAGAACGCAGCTCATTGTTGGCCATTTTTCATATATTATAATCAGAAAGGATAATGTTAACGCCGCCAGCAGGAGAGAAGACCGCAGATGAGGCATTCGCCACAGGATGGCAACCAACCAATTGTGGGAATCTTTACTTACTGGCTGACCTTAAAGCTTATGTTACTTACTATGAAAATTAAATAATTAAAATACGAATTTTAGTATTTTTAATTTTATTTTATTATTTAATAGATTTCTCCGACTTTCTCCTTTTCTTAACCACACACTGATGTCTCTATCTTAACCCATTTCTCTTATTTTTCTGCAAGCCCTATTGAAATCACTCCAAGCGTAGGCCATAAAGCTATTTTATAGCCGGACCCCTGGCAGGAGGAGAGCCAACCGCAAGCAGGGAAAATCTCAGGCAGCGGCGAAGTCAACAATTTCCCCAGAAACATTCCCCACATGCCAAACTATTTGATAATTAAGTAGATGCGCGACCTCGAGGAGCATAAATCACTTAATTAACTTGACGACACACAGTGGGGTATTGGACCCGAAAAGTGGCGATTAATTCAAAAAACGATTTTTGCGTTTGATACATTTGATTATATTTTCTTGTTAATACATAAAATTCTGCATTTAACCGTATATAAATTTTTCTCCTCAACCTAACAGAGACTGAGGAATCGGTTGTCAAACTTGCAATATATTTTCGGTGTCTTTAAAAAAGTAAAAAAAATCGCATTTTTGAGAATTTTGAAAAAAAAAATTGCTTTCTTAGACGAAAATATACGCCAAAACTGTTATGCAATCTCTAAGATAATATATTTAACTATTTTTAAAATATTTTTTTAAGATTATAACTTTCAATTTTATAAATAAAATTATTGCAAATACAAAAAATGCGCTAAAAATTCCACATTTTTAAACTTTAGGTAGACAAAAAGTAATGCGCCACGCGGTCTTATGCGATATTTTAAATGAGGTGTTATTCCCTAGATATTCAGCTTAACCGCCTCATTCACACAATTTTGCACAAATTTGCACAAATTTGTTCAAATTCAATTTTAGTGGATATACTGATAGCGCGCACACTACAAGCGCGGGCGTTGCGCTGCCAGCTGAGTTTCTTAAACTTGCCGAGATCAGTACTGGCGCCCATGAGGCTTATTCAACAAATAGATATTTATTTAGTGAAGATTGAACAAACACAGATTTCCAAAAAAACCGAAATTAAATAAATAAACAACAACTTAAGTAAAAATAAAATTATTTTTTTTAAATTAATGGGTAAGACTAAAAATACCAAATGAAAATCAGTTTTTTGTGTTTTTAGTATTTTTTATGAACATTTTTCGAGTTTTTATAAAAATTAGTTGTTCAATGTTAATAAAGTTTTGTAAGATTATTAAGTCAATAATAATACACAATTAAAAATAATTTTTTTTTTAAAACTTGGTATTCTTAGTAAAAAATTAAATAAATTAAACTATTTGTTATATGGCAGCTATAAGATATAGTAGTCCGATTCTGATAAAATTTTTTCTTAAAATCTAGAGTATTTTGAAACTTCTTATGTAAAAATTTGGTTACAAAATTCTTAAAAACAAAAAATATTTTCATACTAAAACAAATTTTGAAATATTAATTTTAATTTTAAAAATAAAAAAAATAATTTAATTTAAAAACAAACAACTTTTTTTTACTAAGTTTTATCATATCTAACAGAAAAAATAAAGTCTCCATCCAAAATATGCCCACCTGATTTGATCGCCACTTTTCGGGTCCAATACCCCACTGTGCGACACTTCCAGACAGACACACAGCCAGCCAGCCAGCCAAGGGAGAACGGAATGAATGCATCCTTGAAAGTATTCCAAATATCTGAAAAGAAAAGAAAATAAAAATATAATCCAAGGAGAGCGGCAGCTCTCGAGACTGAAGAATGAAAATCAATGCAAAAGCAGCGGCTGAAAAACTATCAAATCTGAGGACGGCCCACTGGGGAGCCATCAATTCATCAAAATGCCGGTCTCTATAAATAGTGCGACTGAACTTCAATAAAATGCCAAAAGTTTTCTACACTGCGGCACTTCAAAAGCCAGCCAGGGCTGTGTTGAGATCGAGGAACCAAATCAATACTGACAGCACTTTTACAGAAAGAAAACCACGAGGTCTTAAAAATAACATTTAATATGCGTGACTCAGAAGAAATATTTTAGCTAGAATTAAGGGTAATTCTTTCTTAAAAATTATACAGAAATTATTCGTTTAAAATATTTATTTGTAAAGTTTATTCAAATATATATGTTAAGGAAAGAGTTTTAATTTAAGTACATAATATTTATTTCTGGTAATAGGTATTAATTCTTAATTCTTAAGTATATTCTTATAAGGTGACAGCCGTTCTTAGATATATATTATCTATGTGAGTTGTAGTTTTTTTTTCAGTGCATTCATGGTACTACAAACAGGAAAATGTTCACCGATCGAAGCACTCGAAAGTGTCAACGACTCCCGTTCCCCATCACGATCATCAATGGACCTCATTACCACGCCTATTTTGTGTTGCCACCAATGTGCGGTAGCCGAAAAAAAAGCCAGGGAATGAAATTTAAAATACGAATAAATCGGCACTCGGCCGTGGCACCTTCACACATCTTCCCAGGCCTCCTCGCCTGAACTCAACTCTTCCTGGGGGCAGGCACGCCCCCTTTTACAAGTGATCGCAACTGTTCCAGAGCCATGTGTCTCTTCTGGCTGGCTGAAATATTTTGTGGCTGAGCAGCGGCAAGTGGGCGTGGCCCGAGACAACGCCCCCATCCTCCTCAGCATCCACACATAAATAACCAAGGCTGTTGACAGTCTTTGGCACTGAAAAATATCATTAAGAGTGTATAAAATAAACGACTGGAATGATTTACTGGACCTCGTATATCAAACAACCAAATCTGAATTTAGAGGCAATTTATTATTAATATAAAGATGTTTCCAATGTTCTAAAATCATTGAATCTATAAAGTGTTTTAAATATAAATAGGTAATCAAGGTTTTCAACTAACATATTAATAATCCAAGAGTCTCAACCACAAGTTCGTTTGACTGCAATCAATGTCATCGCTATTAAACTCAATATCTTCAAATAAATCAGCTTATTTATTCATAAGCTTAGCTTAACACGCTAACACTTCTTCAAAACAAATTACGTCACTTGCAAGGCCCGAGATAAATATAATAATATTCCCATAAGACGCAAAGGGAAGCCTTAATCAAATTCCCGGCAAATGACAATGAAACACCTCCGATTCAGTGGGCCACGTGATAAGCTAATCCCTGAATCCTGAAACTGACAAGACCAGCGCCTTCAGACAATGAAATTTGTGTGCCGGCCCAAATTGAAATGAAAACGAAAATGAAAATGAAAACTCAAGAACTTATAAATTTCTCATGTGGTGCCTCTGTCAGATTCGATTGCCTGGCTGGCGGGGATCCTTGTCCCAGTTTCGAGATGAACCACCACCACCACCCACAGAAGCAACCTTCGGCAAAGCCACTGTCTCACCCTCGACGATCCCAGCGCTTCTGTGGATGACACCTCTTTCCAGCCGAATTCGGTGGCATAGCTGAATTTATCTACATATAAACAAATATTTTTCTTAAATATGACAGCACTTTGGGGGCGTGTCAATGGAAATTCGGGGGCGTCGAAAAAAGTGTGTTGGAAATTGAGTTTTAGAAAGTTTTTCCCATCTCTCTTGCTCTCGCTCTAGCTCGCTCGGTCGGTATAAATTTTTGATTTGTCTGCGTTGTTCTTAGCCGAAAGTCCCTCAATATTGTTGTTGCTGGGGGGCGTGGGCGTGTGTGTTTTTTGGGCAGGGGCGTGGCAGTGTGTGTGCCCTGCTGTCATTGCTTGTTTTGCAGTTGACATTGAGTGGCAAACGGAGCCCGTCGATGATATGTTGTGCCGTCTGACGAGTGCCTGCCCATAATGATAATTCCCAGCGAGTGTGTGTGTAGGTACTACGAGTGCTTGTTTACACGCTGCTTATATGGGAGTGCTTATTTTTTGGGGGCAGTTACAAAGCAACCCCCTCAAAAAATATTTAATAAAATGCCGGTAGAATTTAATTAGATTTTAATTGCATTTGCAACCGGAACAGAGTGACAAAAGCAAAACAGCCAAGCTTCTGCTGCTAACAAGAAATCTGTTTTTGAGCGATGATTGCATGGGGGTTGCTGACGGCTCTTATGAGGGTGGCATTATGATAGATTGTGTTATTAATAAGGTATAAGAGTCAATGGGAATTAATTTCAACTAAAGCTCGCGTCAAAACACACGTCATCTTCATGGAAAAACGCTTAGCTGCTGCTAAGAAATAAAATCCTATTAGGTTATCTATTAAGTAGCTCGGAGTAATTATTCTTTATTTAAATTAAAATAATAAATAAATTTTCTTCTTAAAGTTATATGTAAACAAATAAAATTGAGATTTTATAGAGTTCTTCTAACATTATTTCATCATTTTATCGCCTGCCCTTAAGAACACTTACATTCATCATAATTACTTATGGTTAGGTAACTTTCTTCATTAAAATTAACACTCGAGCAGCCTTTCATCTTCGCCTTTGAGTTCGAGATTTATATTGAAGCCATTATTCAACTCCTTTTGATCTCGTTAACAGGAACCGAATCAAAGAAGCCTTCCCAATCTCCTCGAAAACATTTCTTCAACCTAAACCTTTTGAAGCCAATTAGAGCTGCTTCGCGTCGAGGCGTTACGAATCGGAAGTGATACAAACACGAACAGAAATTCTCTCCGTGATCGAAATCATCATTTCTGATCTCCTCCGAGCCGCACGACTTTAATCGCTTGCCGAGTCATCAAACGAGGTGCAACGGAGATGACACCTCTGGAAATGTGATTCAGAATGCCGAACAGGGGGGAACGAACCTCTGTGCCACAGAGAAATTGGTCAATTTAACACAATGATATAACGAGCTGAACTTGAACTTCAACGAGGGGAAGGTGAGCGGAGTTCACTTATTAAGTCATTACCTCAATTAGAAGAGGAAGTACTGAACATATGGGTCCTGTATGATGCAATCATTCGAATGCCGACCTGAATGTGGGTATGGCTTACTAATTTCCTTTTAATTACAACTTTCCAACGAGTTGTTTTGAGCTGCGCAACCAAAACTCATCTGCAATTACTCCTCCAGAGGGGATTCACTGGCCCGGAGATGTCTTTTCGTTGTCGACTTTGCCTTTATAAATATGCAGAAATTAGTGGCGAACAAATCTTGGGCAAGTTTTTGGCATTAACACCTTTCAATCTGAGCGAGTTGCAAACAACATTGCGAATATGACAAAACGAATTTGAGTTGGTACAGTGGGTGCTGGCTAGAAAGGAATAAATTAAATATTTAAATATTTGTTATATTGTCCATTTAAAGCTCCAATAATCTTAAATTATAAAGCTTATATTCATATTTTCAATATTTTCGAAGGAAAATTATCTATAGCTTATAATATCTTCTTTTCTTTTGTACAATGAAAGTTCTAAATAAAAAACTGTCTTAAAATGAAACCAATCCTTTGAAATATATTCAGATAAATGCTTTATTTATTTTAAATAATTATCTTCAATAATTTGGATTCCATCCTAGCCAGTTCACTCTGCCCTTGCCAAAGCGAGCACGCAGGAAATGTCACGGCATCCAAATGCTCCGGAGGATACTTCAGGTTTTTGCCCGCAAATATCTTGCAGTTGCTTTTCGCACTGCACTTTTGAATATGCATAAAAAATTGGTATTAAAACGTCGCATGTAAGACATTAATCAGCTGGCAAAGTGGCAGCGGCAGAAGGAGCACCATCAGACAGGAGCTGCGAGGCAGAGTGAGAGGCTCAATGCGGTGGCTAGGTGAAGTCAGTGAGCAGCAAGTTGAGCGCTTGCATCATGCGCTTGATTAATCTGCATTTCCCCCCAAGCCCCAAACCCCAACCCCAACCCCAAACTCCTCGTGGAAAATCCGCGCATAAGCAGCTTGACTCTTGCCAGATTGGACGGATGGATGGAGGGAGGCTGAGGCTGAAGTTGAGGCAGTGGGCAACCCACTCCACGCAGCTCTTCTGGTTGTCGGGTTTTATTTTCGAGTGCCCACACAGCACGAAAAGCGACCGCAACTCTTTGCCCGAACAATAAATTCACATTAAGGAAAACCAAAAAAAAAAACATACATACAAGAAAAGTTTGTTTCATTAAAAACATTAGAATGAAGCGAACGGGGAATGGGAGGCGACAGGCGAGACAGGGCCCTACCATAATTTTGCATGCCTGCTGCCGGCGGAATAATACGAATGTGCCTGTTGATTGTTTTCAGCATCTGTAGCATTGAGTGATGAGAAATATTCCTCACTCCAATCTCCACAAGAGGCACACATTGCCCATGCATCGGTTCCCCCTAGAATCTCCGGCTGGATCTGTGCCATCGGGCATTTCATTTGCGTATGCGAGAAGATTTTCCAAAACATTTACAATCCTGAAGATCTGGCTGAGGCTAAATGTTTATCGAAAACAGAGAATGGGCGGGTCTCTTGGGGGAAATCCAACGAATTTAGAGTACCCTAGCATACTATAGAATTTACAATTATTTATTAAAGAGCATAGATTCCTTAAATCATTACCACAGAAATATTTATTCACTTTAGATAAATGTACTATTATTTCCCTTTTAAATTGTATCAATATATTGAAGCCATTTTAGATCTAGTGATAAATATTACCAAAAACTTGTTCCTTAGTCTAAGTATACTTTCCAAATATATCTAATGAGTGCCTGCATTACCGCAGACATTGGTCCCCCGACGACTAGATTTCGATACCGTAAGTCAAGTGGCCAGACTTTGACTACTCGGCGGCTAAATGCAGCGCATAATTCACAATGAGTGATTCTTAAATTGTCCATTAAGATAATTTTTATGGTAGAGCGAGTCCAAAAGGGGGAGCTTGCCACATCAGCCCCAAAGCGAGGCCCCGAGGCCGCCGAGGCTCCGTTCCTTCTACGTTTATCAATTAGGGCGGCAAACACTCGGCTGGGCTCGGCTCGCTAATTATCAGCAAAATGCCTACACATGGCAAACGTAGAGCTGGAGCTGCTCTGGCCGTGGTCCAAATTTAGCAATGTCTAAGTGCATCCCATGGATGTGTGGATGCGTTCCGGGACTGCGTCATGCTCGACAATTTTTCACGCTTTTCCTGCGATGGTTTTCCCGGCTGCCACAGCCACAGCCACAGCCACTGCCACAACTACACTCCCTCCGATTTTCCGTTTGCCAAGACAAAGCAATGTCTGGGCCCCAACTTTGCCGGCCTATGATTGATGTGCAGTTGATGACTATATAACTTTGTATGATTTTTCGAATTGCCCGGGACGGGGACCGACTTCGGGAGCAGGCCTGGTTTTGTAGGTGGAAGCGTCTTTAATTAGTTCGGTTTCTTCGAGGAGTCGAGTGGAGAAACTTGTGCTCATTTGCCTGGCGTTAAAAATGTTGAATAATTGAAATTTCTTGGAATTTTTCATTACTACTCGAGCGGGATGGAGCGTTAGAGCAAAGTAAAATTTGTTTTGTGGTCGCGTGGCTGTCTTTGAACATTTTTTTTATAGCATTTCCCCGCCAAGTCTCCCTTTTCGGCCGGCGATTTTCATTGGAAATTGAGTTTTGTGAGGTTTTCCTGCTTAAAAATTAGTGATTGTGACTAATTATGCTGTCGCTGGCGAACTAAGGCAATTAGTGAGATTTGCCAGGGGAACTCCTAAGTTTGCTTTGAAGTTCAGAAAGCAGCTATATCGGAAAATAATACATTACATATGTTGGTTATAAGAAAGATTTAATGTTGGTAATAAGTACTTTATAGAAGAAAATCCCGAAACTTGGTCTTGCTAAATTTCCTTCTCTAATCCCTCACAAACTCTAACTGAAACATTGTAAGGATATTTTCAATGCGAGAAATAAATCCCCGAAATGTTGCCCTGCTGAATTTCCTATCCGCTTCCGAAGCCCTTCATCAATATTTGTCTCCAATTGTCAATCGGAGCTAAATGACTTGACCGAAAAGTTTAAAGCTGATCAGCCGGCTTCCTGCACTTTGTCTCTGGGTTGCATTTGACGAACAGGTCACGTACGGCGTGTCATTGCTGAGCGGCTGCCAGCCAAATTGGCTACAGTAAAGCATCCGCCGCATTATCTTCATCTTCATCACGGCGGGGACCGTAGCCCCGGAAACCTCTCTCCATTCCCCTGTCCTCTGGCCGAAAATGAACTGAAACGAGGCGCCCACAATTACGTTTGAGAACTGCAAACTGCAAATGGACGGTAAGGTTTGTGCAATTTTTCTATTGAATTCTCGCTGAGAGCTCCTCGCCGCTCCTTTTGGCAGCAGCTCTTGGCCGGCAGCGAGGCACGTGCTCGGAATTCTAAGGACCTGTTCCTTGGCAGAGACGCCAACAATGTGGCAGCTCCTTCTTTGGAGAGCTCAAGCATTATGATTGATAAGTTCGTTTTGTGAATTTTTCATAAATTAGGCAACAGCTGTGTGCCATCGGGCGGCGACCCATCATCGAGTGCCCAATCGTGCGCCATTTGTCTATTTTAATTAAAGGAACTTGGCGCTGATCTCATCCCAGCCCAGCTAGGCCAGGCTCCATCTTTGTTTTCTCCTTTGTTTGGCCTCACGCACGTCTGGCTTCCTTTCGGCTGTTAATCAGCTGTTAAGCGGCAGGGGAGTGAAATTTTAATAAGAGCTTTAACATAAATCAAATCACATCCACTGACCACCAGCTGCCGCTGACTCCGAGGGGGGAGGGGTTTTCCTTTGATTGGCAACCCATTTGCCAGGGCAATTACTTAATTATTTTTGCAGCCGATGGGGGAAGGAGAAACGTAGCTTATGGATACCTTTGTTAATATATTTATATCTTTAGAGTCCTTTAAAAAATTCGTAAATAAATTGTTAAATTGATAAAAACTCCAGCATATCTTGCCTATTTTGGTAGCCCCTTTAACATATAATTCCTTTGAATTTTATCCCAAGAATCACACCGCATATTCTCCATTTCTTTTTATCCCCCATATTTCCCCTCATTGTAACCCTTACTTACTTGGGGATTCTCATTCTCACATTTGCAAATAATTAAGTGCCTTGCCGGGCCAATTTAAATCGCGTGCTGTCCAAATGCATTAAGCCACATCAAACCAGAGATGGCGACATCAACGCCATCCTGCCGCAGTCCAACCCGTCCCCCACTTATTAACAGCGCCGTAATCTGAATGTGAAATCAAGTCGCAATGCCACAGCCCACAATAACAGTTGACAACTGTCGACGGTCGTCTGGCAGGCATTTAAACGCTTGTCAAAATTATATAAACTGCTGTCAGAAGTGCCGGCGGGAACTAGGGAACTTTTTGCCCGGCGCAGCCTTCTTTAAAGTGCAGCAGGACACTGCTAGAAAAGTTTTAAGACCAAGCTGAAGAAAGAAGTGTGAGAAATATATAAAATGCTGTATTGTTTTTCTTGTGTGTTATTTTGTATTATTTGCAGACTTGGTTACTAGTTATTATTATGCTTTTCTATAGCGAAAAAAGATTTATTTTAAGTGTAAGGAAGGGATCCTGGACCTGCAGTCGGAACTCGTCGTTTCTGTGGCAATTAATGCGAATTTCGACATCATAATTAAAGCGCATGGTGACGACGACGCTGGGTCTCGTCTTGCGACCGGGTCCATTATATTTAATGAGTGAGCCAACGGAACCAAGTGAAACCAGAAGGCCCGCGGAGGAGAAGCAGAGCACCATAGTACCAGACCAGCAGAAGTAGACCGACCCAGACCGGTCCCAGACCCATTCATTCACTTTTGATATTTGCATATTTTCACATGTCATTCGGCTTTTTGGCATTTCTTTTCCGCCTTTTGTGCGCTCGCTGCAAAAATGCAATTGCGCTGGGATGTGGCCTGTAGTCTGCGGATCTTCATGCGGGAAGAGGGCCGGGCCGGGTTGGAGCGGGGGCCGCGCATAATTAGCCGCAGACTTTTGCCGGTTGACAAACTCTTTGAAGAGCTCCTCGAACCGCAGACACGTGTGCATCTCCAACTCTCGCCCAGGGACTCTGCCGGTTGGCTTATTTATTGTTGCCCGACTGGCTGGCTGGCTGGATGTCTTAATTTATGAACGACTGTCAGGGCGCAGAGACTTGCCATCGGTCGGTTGTTTGCGATGAGATGGCAAAGAGATCTCGCCAGACAAGCGGATCCATTCATTGTCCCTATGTGACTCAGCTCCGTGATTCACTCGGCATATCCCCGAGTATTGTTGTTCAATCGCGATAAGCCTTATCTGCGCCGGCATTTGGCATTCAAAATTTATGAGTGCGACTTGCAAAACACTTTTGGCCTCGTCGAAGTTCGCAACCAGCCCAGCCCCCAGCTTGCTCTCAAGTGCAATCAAATAATTGTAATCTCTTTCAAATTGCAGTTAAGTTTTACTTCCACTTCGCAGCCAGCTCCCACGCGCACTTGATTATGCTGATGAGCACGTAGCTGTAACCCGAAATGCACTTCTGGTTGGCCAGAACCAGAACCAGAGCCAGAGCCAGACCCAGAAGAGTGCTTGGCAAACTGACTTTTTCGGCATTCTTAATTAGAGTAGATAATGCCGCTGCTGCTGATGGCCTTGGGTGCTTTTACGGCTTGGATTTATTTGCCCAATTCGATTATAAGTAAGTGTTGGTCAGCGGACCGACGCCCTAAGTGCTGGTTAAGTGCTGCGAAAAGATTGCGTAATTTGAAAAGTTTTCAGAGTTGATTCTACAAAAAACTTTTGCGAGGTAACTGAATAGTCGGGGGTTTTTATTATTATTTTTTACTATTATTTTTCGTTTATTATGCAGTCATTAAAATGGTGACAAAACTTTAAAAAAATATCCTTGAACTTGTGTTTTGGTGTGGAAACCGATTTTGAACTTACAAGATAGATCTTGACCGATTAAATTTCTTCCTGCTTCTATTATTTCATTAATGAACCATAGATGTATTTAGTATATTTTGTATATTTCTTTATATTAATAAATTATATATATAATTTAAATTACGCATACGACACGTGTACCAATTCGAATTCAAACAAAATTTTTGAACAAAGTTACAAGTGGTTTATTTTTAAAGCATTCTAGATTATATTAAAATACTGGAAGGTAAGGCTTGACGCCTCTCGAGCTTCCTATCTCATAGACTCTAGGAAACACCATTAGTTTATATCTAAAAGTTGAAGTTTCCCTTTTTTGGCCAGTAACCCTTGCGAATACTTTCGAAATCACATTCAAACTCACTGATCTTTCCACACGACCTTGCTGCACCAACCGTTTTCAGAATGAGCTTCAGTAAGCCAGTAGATCAATCTATACTGACTGATTTAACCGAAGATGTACTGCGGGCGACGAACGTCCTCACCCAGAAGGGTCCCGTGAAGCAGGTGCGAGGCGACGGGGATCTGGTCCGCTGGGTGAAGTCGCACGCCTACCGCGACCTCATCGCCTACATTAACAACACGAGCATGGCCGTGCGGGGCCACAGCCTGACCGGGTGCTATTCCGTCTCGGAGCAGATGCGGCGGCTGTGCGAAATGTTTGACACCTTGGAGCGGCTCCTGACCGAGCATGCGCCCAAGACCAGTGATCAGTGGGAGGAGAAAAAGGTCAAGGGTAGCGCCTACAGGACTTGGTTGCGGCACATGTTCCAAGTCGTCTTGGGCCAGCTGGCCGGGGCCATCAGCGCGGACAACTGCAAGCACATCCATGAGCTGGGCGAGTATCTTAGACGCTCCTTTGGCAACGCCACCAGCCTCGACTTTGGCCCCGGGAACGAGCTGATGTTCCTCTTCTTCCTCTGCGGCCTGTTCCGGTCTGGCATCCTGCTGGCCACGGACACCGTGGCCGCCGCCCTGATGCTCTTCCATCGCTATATACGTCTGGTGCGCCGCCTGGCCTCGACCTATGACCTGCCCATGGCCACCCAACCGAGGTGCTGCCTCGAGGACTACTTCGTTGTGCCCTACATGTGGGGGGCCGCCCAGCTATGTCGGAACGAGCCGTTCTATCCGCCGCAGAGCGAGGAGCCGAATGTGATCCAGGAATACCGGGAGGAGTACATGATGATCGACCTAATCGACAATCTGCCGGGGAAAGGTGTCCAGCTCAGCCAGAAGGCCTTCCAGCTGTGGTGCATCCTGTCCGTTCCCACATGGCCGGAGGTGTACCGGGGACTCGAGCGCAGCTACATCAATCACATTCTGGCCTCATTCCATACCGTTGAAAATGCGATCTTCTGGGAGCTTATGTCCTTTGATGTGGCCTCGTCAGAGGTGACGTTGGAGCGCCCGTCCCTGGGCCATCGCTACCATTCGAGCCCGAATACCAAGCTAGAGGAGCAGGCATCAGGACAAGAACTCAAGCCGCGGGTTGTATCATTCGCGCCCGTCCGCACATATGTCAGCCTGGATCTGGTTACCGATTTTCAGAATCCTAAAAACCAGACTGAGGAGGAATCGGAAGAGGAGGAGACCGATGATCGTCTAGCGATGCCGCATCCATCGAACGAGCCTGAATCTGTGCCATCGGATTTCGGTCACAGTAAAACTCCAAAGAAGGATGATTCTTCCAGTAATTTATCCACTGAAACCCGGTTCTTTCTGGGCAGAGACAAGTGAATTGATTAATTATTTGATTAAGGCATATTAAATAATACATAATAAAAAGAGTATAAGCAAAAGCTTTAAAGATTATAACTTTGGAATAATATTTCTAATATTTTAATATCTGCTGTCTTTCTTTCCAATCAGTTGGCAGTACGGAAAACTTACTGAAAGCACTGCTCGTAATTAATTTCCATTACCAGACTGCGTTGCCGGCACATTTTCCGGTGAGCTGAAATTTCCTTTGCCTTCGCCTTCGCCTTGGCGCAGCTTCACTTGATCTGCAATCCGGCCTGCTTTTGTGCCTCCAACGGAATACACTTGATCAATTGTTTACTTTGGAATTAATTACTTCACTCATTGTTTCTTGGTCGGCGGAAGTGCCAGCCATTGACCGACGGCGGGGGGCGCTGTGTTAGCCATGTTAGCCAGGCTCCTTTGTGCTGCATAAATCAAGTTGGCAGCGCCGCTGTTTGCAGCACTTTCAACACTTTTGTGGCCCTCACAGGCCGGCTCTCTTTTATGGCCCATGGCCCGCCTATTTTTTGTTGTGCCCACCGATCGTGGCTATAAAATTGCATTTAATTACACGAAGGCTGAGTGGATGCAGCAGGGATGCCAAGTGGGGTTGGCCATTGGGAAATTGCCCTCGGTTTGGAGCTGGGCCAGCAGCCCTTCATTGTTGCGCGCATTTTTGAGCTCATTAAACCGGCTGCAATTGTTGCCATGCATTGCGTGAGCCGCTTTTGTTGTTGCCACCGGTGAGGTTTCTGCCCTTTTGTTGGCCGGCAATCAATTTGCAGTCAGCAGTCTGCAGCTTGCAAAAGTTGCAGAAATGCAAAAATGAAATTATATTTGTGGGGCTCCGGCACATCATTAAAATGCATCGACCTGGGAGCAAACGAGGCGAACACCTCTTGGCATGCAGAGCTCTCTCTCCTTCATTTGGTTGGAATTTCAAAAGTCTCCTCCATCACTGGGAAAGGAAAATCCCTGGACCAGAGAACGAAGACCATAATGTTTATAATCAGGCATGAGGGGAAATGCATGAGTTTTCTTCCATTTGCAAAACAAACATCGAACAAAGGAATAACAAGCCGAGGCAGAGATGATGGGACTAATCAAAGCACGAGGAGTCATTAAAATATCAGAGCAAGAAAGGTCTAACCTGAGAATTCATTCTCAGTTTATTGCTAGAGTTAAAATAATGAACTTGGAACTCTTAATTATAATGTTTAGATGCTGAATGGATTGAAAATGGTTTGAAGTTTTTTATTGGAAAATAAATACACATCCAGAAAATACGCAAAAATGTAAGCTAAATTAGTCATGAATTCGAATTTCTATTTATTCCCTTTCTACCTCAATGATTCTTTCCCTCGGAGTTCCCAGAGATTTTCAAATACTTCTCCCACTGTCTTGTGTCAACTGTAGACCATGTTTTGTTTCGCTGATTGACTTTCGCATGCAATTTCCATGTTTTCCCTTAACGCCTCAATGATTGCCAACAATGGCGGGAGAAGTGCAGTCCGCAGATGGAGATGGAGATGGAGACGGCTACAGAGACCTGGCCTGGCAAGATGGCGTGTGGCAGAGCCATAAAGCTGCTAAAACTGCCCTGCCTATGGAGCTTATAAAATACCCAAACAAACACACTGGGAATGCGCTAAATGAATGCAATAAACCAACTGGAAGAAGGGTCCCCAGTCTTTGTTTTATGGCCACGCTTCGCTGAGTTCTAGGGGAGGCTCTCCATCGTTCCATCTCTCTTACTCCGGCTCGCTCCGTCCCTATCCGACCTGTATCTGCGGTCTCCGATCGCCGGCAAATGGCAACAATCAGCGTCTGAGAATTGCAAACTGCAACGGCAACGGCGAGGCCAACGGCAACTTTAACTTCAGCTTCAGCTTGGACTTCTGGCCAAGTTTTTGCCGTCCTGTCCAATTTTGCTGCTTTTGTGGAGCGGGAGCAATCAACGCATTGTCGACAGGTGGAAAACTTCATGGCCAATGAATTGCTGTTACCATGTTTTAACCCTTTTAATACCCTAGATTGGAGTACTTAAGGTTTTTTGACACCCAATGGGAGCGCCTTAAGCAAGAAAGTATGTTCTCTGGGATCAGCACACGGGAAAAAAGATTTAATATCAAAGAAATGTTAAATGTAAAGAACTCTCTTTTATAAAAGTTTTGATTATTTGTTCTTAAAATTATATTTATAGTTTAAAACTAAGTTCATATAGAGTACTAAGTCTTCGGCTGATCGAAACTATCCTGTCTCCTTCATTTTATTCCCTTGCTGTTGTGTTTTGCATGGCCTGAAGCTGATTTTGCTGCTGCCGCAGACTGACAGCAACAGTTTCATTTCGTTTTATTCCCTCTTTTTTCTCTGTGTGTTGACGTGGCCAGTAATTTGTGTTGTTGCCGTTTGTTGGTTGGCTGGCTGAAGGGAAGGGCCAACAGCAGCACCAGCAACAACAATGGCCGCAAACACACATGCAATTTTGTGCATTAAAATTTCACACTGCACTCGCTTGTTGTTTGTTTGTTTGTTTGTTGGTTGGCTTGGTTCGGTTGGGTTGGTCGAATGCTTTTTTGGCTTTTCGGGAGTTCGGGAGGGGGAACGGAAACTCCTTTTGGCCCGCTGCATTTACTGTTTAATTTGGCATGCATTTTGCTGACTCCTTCCTCCCTTCTACCCGTTTTTCGCTGTTTCTGCTGATGTCGCCTGCCACAAGCAGCTGACAACAAAATGGCGATAGTGCGCTCCTGCTGCTCCTTCGCCGGCTTTCCCTCCACTCCACACCTTGTTCATGGCACCTGGCTGAAACCGAGGACGTCGTCGTCATCCTCGACGTCGCCGTCGCCTGTCAACAACCACGTTTTTTGGCCTTCGTGGGCGTGGTCTTGAAAGCCCAAAGCCCGGTTAAGAACGGGTTAAAGAGGCAAGGGCCGCATTTAATTTGGCTGAAATTTAATTAAGGCAACTCAACTGAACGCAACTCAACTGTCGGGGGACGGATTTCAATTAACCAGGTTGAAAGGCAAAGGTTAAATAGGTCTGGGTTTTATTTTTTTTTTGGTAGCATTTTTAAATGCAAATTAATGCAGTTAATGAAAACAGTCATGCTTATGATGGACACTTATTTATATGTATTTAATTAAACCTTTAAAGGTCCTGGCCTTAATTTAATTAAAAGCTGCATTGGTTTTAAAATATTGTATGCAAAAATGGGGAATATTTTCAATTATTTTATACTGATACAATAGTTTACTTTAACTAAACCTATCCAATCCTAAAGCCAAAGAAAATGAGAATGTTATTTAACTTAAAATTCACACTTATACTTCTTCTGTTGCACTCTTCAAGTCCTTCTTCAATTTTCAAACAATTTAAAACGCAAATCGCTGGCAACCCTGGCATTGTCATCATGCAAATGCTTGTCATGCATATTTAATGCAAGTTCTCCACTTTTTTTTTGCCAAGAAAAAATGCGGAAAAACTCGGGGCCCGCAATAAACACTTTTCACGATCAGTGGGCCATATAAAAGAAGTCCTCCTGTCCCGAACTTCCCGGAGTGAATGCATTACGCTAATTAATTCTTGATATATGGCGGAGTAGCTGTGGCCAAAA
The DNA here is from genome assembly GCA_008042535.1 of Drosophila tani. Lineage (NCBI taxonomy): Eukaryota > Metazoa > Arthropoda > Insecta > Diptera > Drosophilidae > Drosophila > Drosophila tani. The sequence goes on along the minus strand of VNJO01000986.1, from coordinate 141,243 downwards.
CGAGGCCACAAACCTGCAACTGGCCATAAAAAGGAGACGCCGGCAATAAAGGAAACCAAAGCGCACAAAAAAAAGAGAGGGGACCCTGAGTTAAAAAAGGAGTAATATCTACATTTGCTCCAGTTCCCTCTTTTATTTTTTTGTGAATGTACTGCCACTGTTGCCGCTGATGCTGGCTGTAAATTCACGAAGGCAATTAAAATTTAGCAGGCTTTAAGGTTGTGCTCCTGAAGGAGCCACTGTGACAGATGCCGCGGTTAAAGTTTAATGACAAAAAGGAAAAATATTAAGAAAAGAAAGAAAAAATACATGTGGCAGGGAGTAGGAAGGGGCTGGAGGAGCTGGGGCTGGAGCAGCGAAAGTGAACAGTTGCCAGCGTCTGGGATGTGTATCCTGGCAAGGATGCAGCTTCTTCAGCCTCTATTTTTTCTGTACTTTTTGCACGGGCACATGTGTTGCCATACACTGTGAGTAAAAAATATTGTTTACAGGAAAGAAAATTCTCTTTTGAAGTTCAGAAACTGCTGGCCAATTTCAAACTTAATTAAAGCATCTTTATCTTTTAATAATATGAAATTACACCTATTATTTTATTGAATACTTTTAAAAATGTGAATTGTTTTTTTCCCAGTGTTTTTATACATGTGTGGCAACGCATCTCCGACAGGAAACCATTCGCAGCCACCGCCAAAATGTGGCAACAGCGCCAGAGACAACAGAGGATGAAGGAAGCTTACTTCCTATTCCCATATGCAGAGCCCTATCCTGCCCACACCCCACCGTATATCCTCCCCCCCTGCTAACCAACTGCTAAACGCACTGAGAACTTTCCCACACACACACTCGCACACTCGCCAGCAACATTCTGTTGCTTCTGCCGCGAAGCGAAAGTGCGCGGAAGTAATAAAACATGCGGGAGTCGAGGCGCGCGGAGGCTGCAACTTTTGCGACGCTTGTTGCACTCGCTGTTGCAATTGTCTGGAAAGTGTTGCGACAGGGGCGCCCCCAGTGGGTGGCGGCATTTGCGCTTAAGTGCCGCAATATTTGCAGAGCGGCGATATTTTTCCATGTAATTTATGTCTGCGGTTAGACCAGCATATGGTGGGAAAATTATAACTGCCAGCTAAGAGTGGTAAGAACTGGGAAATGGAGCTAGAAACGATCATGCTAGAAATATTCCTCACTCCTTAAATACAATTTAAAATATAAGGAGGAATATTCCAAGAAATCTTTTCTTGAGATCCCTTAAAATAAAGCATATAAATCACCCCATAAAATTGGGCAAACCCTAAGCGAAACACAAATTTAAACTGACTGGAGTTTTGGCAACTTTTAAGAAGATAATTGCCTAATGACCCAACTGCATCAGGTGCTATTCAGGATGATTTGTGTTGCAAAAAAAAGAAATGTAAAAATGAAACAACATCGAAAGTGAAGTTAATGGCTGGCCGCAAGAGTCAGGATACACCTACTGGCGAGCCCAAGGAGTATGAGGAGGAGGAGGAGCCGGATCCTGAGCAACAGCTGCCACACAGGCACCCCGAGCACCTCGATATCCAGCCCGATCCCGATCTCGATCTAATTTAGGCGTATTAGTTGCCACGCAACAAAGGGCGAGCTCAGACAAAGACAAAGACAATACTTAGACGGACCTTTTGTGACTCGCTCGTTCTCGGTTTCGCTTCGAGGATCCTGGGGCACTCCGATAAGGCGCTGCTAATGGCTTCATTAGGCTGTGCAGGTTCAACTGAAGGTTCAGTTCATCTTGAGGTCCTCATCTGTTTGCCACATGCCGGGAGGCAGGAGCCCTGCGATCGCCCGATCTCTATGCGGACTTTGAAGTAACCGCAGCCGGAGATCCTTCGCCTTGCGTCTGTTTAGATACATTTCAATGATTACAATTCGTTTCGTGAAATTGCTCAAGAGGCAGCCACTAATATTTTGGCATCACTTGAGGAGCATTCATGTGGGAAGAAAAAGTAAAGGAGAAATGAAAAGATTTTCGTCTAAGGAGAATTTCCCATAAAAAACGTCTGATGATACAAATCAAATTGCCAACTCATAAAGTCTCGTGCATGGAACGAAACATTTCATTTCGGGAATTTTTTATTACATTCCCAGTTTTTCCTTTTGCTCCTTGAGCAGGGTGAACGGCAGAAATTCACACCTTTTGGCCACAACAAGGGGCTTGGCCTGATCTTTTCGGTTTATGGCCCCCTCACTTGACTTTTATGGGCAGTTTTCTTATGAAAAGAAATTAAAATTATATAACCACATATACAGGAATTATATAAATACACATTAACCAATAAAGATATGACCCAGCGAGGAAATCATTTAAAGAAAAATGCACAAATTGTGTTTGGGCCTTGAGTGAAACGCATTCCTCGACAAGTGTCATTAAAAGTGTATCCAAACGAAGATATAGAAGTCGGGAATATAGTATTTGTATGCAAAAGCAGTGCCAGGGGCCTCGTAAAGCATCGGGTGAAGTGCACATAAAAATTGTAATCGCTCGGAGTACTTACATGCATAAGAAATGCCTCAGATTCAGTGTTTTTCTATTCTTTTCTTTTGTCTGAAGGGTTTTTCCCTCAGCCCTCGGTCATGTTTCTTGATTAGACAGCAGACTCGTTAAAATTGCTCATGAACTTGAATCGTTAAATCGTATATCGGAGCACAGTTATATGATTTGTTTTCCTAGAGTTATGATGGCTCCTATTGCTGTTTGAGAAATAAAACTGGAAACTTGAGAGGCAATGAATGCACTTGTAAAACAATAGGAAGAGGGATTCATAAAATATTTAACAGAGCAGATGCCAGATTTTCGTGTGGATGGAAAATAGTCTTAATTAAGTAAACTTACTTTCTAGAAAAATTAAAAACCATAATCACACATATAAACAAATCAATCTTTGTGTTCTACAACTCAATCAACACTTTACTCCCATAGAAAATTCAACAGATTCTCAGCTTGAGATCACATTGTTAACAAATGTTCTTTACAAGTTCACACCAAATGTTCACACTTCACATCAGATGGCAGTAGTGAGTGGATTCCTGCCAAGAGAAAAGGGAAAAGGTGCTAGAAATCAAAGAACTTGGCGCCGCCATCAGTTTGGGATAGCATGTGTCGGCCACATACATAATTTCTGTGTGTAGAGACTCCTTTTATGGCCTTTAATTGCATTTCGATGGCCAATAAAACGTTCAGATTCAGCCAAATTAACGACGGGAAGTGCCAACAAAGGCGCACAAAGCTGGAACATAATTAGCGTCTCTCGCGGCAAGATCCCGATCCAAGTCGGGGCCTTTGAAGGTCCGCAGGCCAGGTGGCGCCAAAAATGCAATCCTCGGCGACAGGAAGGGATTGGTGGCTTCAAAAAAATGCTGGAATTTCCAATTCAACCGTTTTTGCATTGTAAATCCCAGTCGATTAATTTGTAATTTCAATCTCTGCTGAATTTGTAATGCGTAATGTGCAAAATGCGAAATTCAGTTTGGTGGAAAATTATAAAAATAATATTTCCCCATTCTGGACTGCATTCGGTCTATGCCTAATTGAATATTTATCAAACGGTTTGTTTGGCGGCCTGTTTATGCAAATAATCGTGGTAAATGAGCAGCGAATGCTCGGCATTAAATGAATAAATTGTTGATTTCGATTGGGGAATTCAGTTCGGGGAGTTGAAATTACCAGTAAACTCTCGATGACAATCCGAGGCTCACATTGATTAGGGTGGGGACATTCGATATGGGAGCAGCATCCATTATCTGCTTCCCTCCCAGCTGCTGCACATGGATAAGCATCGCAATTAGCCTGTAAATGGTAATTGTTTTCCCGATAAGTTACCTATGTGTGTCTCCAACTCCCGCCGCTCGATTATTGAGGGCCTGGATCTACCTCATTAAAGTGCCAGTCTATAATGGTTGCCATCTCTCTTGGCCTGCGCCTGCTCCTGCTCCTTAAGCGATTTTTAAACAAGTGTATGCCCCGAGAATGTCCCATGTTCGTTGGCTTGGCTAAGTGTCTGCGTTTGGTTACCTCGGCCACTTGAAAGTAATTAAGAATCCTTTAACATATTTCCTTATCGCGTTAAACGGGTTGAGGATAGTAAAGGCATACCAAACAGGGTTGGCGATTAAAGGGGATCGTTTTTGGAGTTGGCTGAAAGCTATGTTTTTTATTTGCTTAAGAGAATTATATCTTGTAAGAACCCTCTGGGAAACGATCTTAAACAACCGACACCTGCCTGAATTATGGCTAACGGCTAACTGCTGTGTTTACCTTGACCAGCCCACACATTTTACTGATCTCTACCGAGAATCCCCCTTGCAAACAACGCCCCTTGTCGTGGCTGAACGTTCAAGTGCTCAATTGTGCAAACTCCTTGAATGGCCGGGAGAAGAGGCAGACACGCCTCAGCTTGGCCAGCTGCTCCGCCAGTGGCTCCTGTGGCAGAGTTCTCCATCCAAGGCGCAGGTTCAGACTTAGTCTGGGGATCATTCTGAAACAGACACTGAGGAAAATCTTTTTTAGCCTAAGGGGATTTTCAATAAATGTATATTTAAGGTGGATACTAAAAGGATCTATCGAATATCTATATTATAAATTTCTCTAAATGTTAATATCGTTAAGAAAATATTTTTAAAATGAACTATTTATTTCAAATATTTTATAGGTAATATTTTCTCTCTGTGCCGACTTAAAGTCAGAGGCAGAGGCGCAACCCGACGCATCGATGTCGTTTGTCGTCCGTCTGGCTTATCGCCACGCACTTATCTTCCTGACTGACGACAGGCGGATAATGGGGGAAGGAAGCGAAAGGGATCGGGTTTGGGAAAGGAGCCAGAGCAGGAGCAGCAGGAGCAGGAGGACCCGAGAGCAACGCTTGAGCGATCGTTGCCTAGATGCGATCTTCCTTCCTTTGGCTTCCAAAGGCTCCGTGGGCATGTTTGTATCTTAATTTCCAGGCGCGCATACGTGGAATTCTCGTGGGCTGTTGTTGTCTGGCGGCGTCTGAGTTACGGGTTGATGGCGCTGAAAGTGACACAAGTCATAAATTCCCTTTGTTGTCCCTTTTTGTCCGGTAATCGTCCTACTTGAATATTTACCTCCGCACACATGCGATCGTTTATATCGTTGACAATTTCGCCTGAATGGAGCTGAATCAGTTTGGGTTCCTCGGGCTCTTCGGGTTTTTGGGAACCTGCCTTATCTCCAGCTCATTGCTCAGCGATCTGAGCTTACTTCTGGATTGGATTACCCGAGACGATCGATCGGTAGCAATGTCACTGGTGGGCAACTCCTTTGTTTATTCTTTTTTTACGTTTTCATTTCAGTGATTCCCTTTTCAGTGGGTTTATTTTTTGTGGTCAATATTTGGATTATTATTTGGCGCCCGGAGCAGACAGGAAGTGAAGCTAATAAAATCATTTGTGAGTTTGTTTGAATAGATTGAAATGAAGGAAGAGATTATGGTATAAAAAGGGATGTTTGCTTTATGGTTCAAACGTGCGGGCATCTGGAATTATCCCAGGAATTATTCCCAGGCGAGATATCAGCGATGAAAGGAGTTGTTAAGTTTATGCCAGTTGTAAAGAGAAGACATTTCATTTTCCCTAACAAGCCTTGATTGAATGTCATAGCGTGCCTGTATTAAATTATATTTTTTATAGGTTTTCAACTCTTTTTCTTGTGGAAACCAATCCGGGATAGCCCGGTTGATCTATTGCTTTCCCTTCGAACATTATTCATTTCTACACCCCGGCATCGCACTCATAAATAAGTATAAGCCGAGCAAATGCATCCCATTGGCACCGGCTACTACTACAACTTGTTTACAATATCCAATTACCCCCAGAAAGGCCCCCCGAAGTGACAGGCGGACAAAGCAAACAAACACGAACCGATCCGATCCGAGGAGATCCCAGAGATCCCGGGGAGATCCCAAGCAGATTCCGCATGCAAGGAAAGGAGTAGATGTCAGCAAGTCCCTTGACTGGCAGCTCAAAAAGTAATTGTCGTGGGGAATCGGCGTTGGGTCCCGACTTCACCTGACTACCTTCTATAAATTATGGAGAGCAAGTTCGGGGCCCCATCGCGTGTCTCTCTCTCCTCCGAAGAGGCCAGACTCCCGCGACCGGAGAATCCCAGAGCCATCTCACTTATCTGATCATTGAGTGACTGCCTCCAAGTCGGCCGAGCGCTCTCTTATCAACTCGGAACCATCTGGGCATCAATAATGTCTTTGTTTAGGACAGAGGAGCCTCGTGACAGGTCCACAGGTAACCTGTACCGCCCCCTTGGTCTAGAAACTCCATCTGCGATCTTCCTGGCTGGCGAGGAATAAAAATGCAGTGTTGACATTGCGCCATAAAAATAAAAACAATAAGACAGCCAGAAGTTCGGCGGGGATTCCGGGAATTCTAAGGTCTGTGTAGCAATCTGCCCCGCAACTAGCCAATGGCCTTGCAGTGAGAGAAAATTAAGTTCCTAATTCTATTTAATTGTTTAATTTATGTTTTGAGTTTCCTTTTATATTTATTGCAATTATAATAAAGAAGATTAAGAAATATATATACTCTTAGAAGACCCACTTTCTTCACCAATTTCCTTGTTCTTTTTATTATTCTCAGTGCACCGCTGGACAGGTGAGCTGCTGAGAGGGAGGAGGAGTGGCCCTGGTACTGGCGGTGATAAATGTCGATGTTGACATGTTTGTTTACACAAACTAATTTCTGGTTCTGTCTCAACTGCAGTAATACCTAGATGTATCTCTATCTAATAATCGCCTGCCTCTGCCTCTCTCTTTCCCTCGGCATATGCCTGTCTCTTTCGACATGTAAATTGCTTTGGCTGTCAGGTTTTTTCCTTGCTTATTTTCCATTCGCGTGTTGTCCTCCGGCTGCCATATATTTTTTTATATTATTGTGGCTGTCGGTGGTGGGGGAGCCCGGGTACTCTGGTTTATTAATTCGGGGATTTGGGGAATTAGCTCGGAGAGCTTGGTGGCAGTCCTCGTCGTTGTGCTATTTGTTTGCATTCGAAATGGACATGGAAATACATTTTGCTTCATAAATATGCATAAATTTATGTATCCGAAATAGATATATTTGTCCAAAAACTGAAGCCTGCTCACATCTCGATCTCGAGGGGATCAAATGAAGCGCATAAACAAAATTAATTGGTCCAGGGATTTCGGAGGAGAAATAAAAAAAAATGGGTCGCAAACAGGGGGAATACGATTTTGGTCAGGTTAGGGTTAATCTAAGGCTTTTCTCATTAAGTTTAGTCAGGCAAATAATATATATATAATATATATTTCATCTTTAATAAATGTAAGCAATAAAGTCTAAACTATAATTCAAATATTCATAGTTTTATTCCATGATTCGGATACGAAATCAAATCATCAAATGGAGCCACTGAAATCTGAAATTAGTTTCGGATCACAAACAACTTTTGCCGCAATCGAGATTGAATTTGCATGAAATTATTCCCCTGTAAAATATTCATTGATGTACGTATCGGTTATGAAAGGACACCCAATATTTGTCAGCCGAGCAAATTGAAAAATTGAATTCAATGTGGCTTAATTAAGTTTCCGCGGATCCCGGCCAGGAAAAAGTTGACAGCGATTTGGTTTGTTAGTTAGCTTAATTCAATTGAAAATGCGAATTGTGGTTGGCTGGAAACGAAATATCTAACTAATTTCCGCCACCTCCGCGACCACAAATGACACAATTACTGCGGCAACTTGTCAAACCATATGGGGCATACATATATCACATCAAATGGCAACTCATAACTGAATAATTGCCCAGAGGAACCTGCCACTCCGGCAGTTGTGCCTAATTTAGCAAAGAGGCAGAAAACGCCACAAGTGCCGCATAAATGTCTTGTCAAATGATGCGACTTTTTCCAAGGAGCAGCCAAGGGCCCAACAGCAAATTGCATTATTAGCTGCAGCCATAAAATGCCAGGCCCCAGCATTGCCATCATCATCATCATCATCATCGTCGTAGTCGTCATCTCCAACGCCATCTCCCGAAGAGGAGCCCCGGATCGCTCCTCTCCGAGGGCCATTCAGTTTGATGTCTGCCTTTTAACGCGAATGTCATGCAAAATACTTGCAGATACTTTGAATATTCTTTTCCCACCGCGCGCGTCTCCCGCTGCACAACTCCTTCGCCTCTCTGACGCTTTGACAATTTGCCTCCATTGAGGCCAACAATGGATGCAGTTAGTGGAGCACTCGAGCCGGCAGGCGGCATCTGCCATCTGCCAAAACGCTTTCCGGCTGAAGAGCGGAGCGCAAAAATCAAATCATAATTGGTTTGCTCTGATCATAATGGGTTCCTATCGGAAGAGGCGGATTGCTCAAATTTCTTCAAGTATTCTTAAAGTATTTTTACAAAGTTTTCGGCATTTTTATTTAAGGATATAAAAACACCTGCATTTTTAGCTCAAATTTCAGCAACATCATTCACAATTCATTCAAAACCCATTCATCAAGGCTGTCCAACTCAAAATTGCACCAATCGGAAACCGAACCATTTGTTTTCCAAATTCCAACTGATTTTCATGGTAAGTGCCCCCGTGGGTTGGAAACAGTTAGCCATCAAGTGCAGCCTACAATGTCTCAATTCCAGTGCAAGTCGCAGCGGGGAGCCAAAGGAACTGAGGAAGGTGCCGAGCTGCCTTCACCCGAAAACCCGCCCAAAGCTAATGACAGGTTATCCACAAGAGACGCAAAAAGGAACAAGGAAAAAACCAGGGAAACATCGAAGAAGGAGGAGGAGGAGATGCTGGTCCAGTGGTCAGGGCCGACCATGATCTGTAGCTCCTGGCGGCTACCTGCTAACAGCAATTTTCGGAGAGTCGGAGCCTCCGAGGGGTCCTGCCCCTGTTGCCAATAAGTGGCAATGAGGGAAGCGTCTAATGTCTAAATTTCTGAGCAGCCCCGAACGCAATGGCAGAACCTTTGGCTTGGAAATTTTCTCCTCCTCCCTGCGTTGGTATTTTGCTTTTCCCTCTTGCTTTTTGCCATTGCATAACCCATAATTACCCGGGGACTGGAAGTCGGTTAGAGTGAGTGATGGGATCCGACGCCTTTTGTTTTTCGAATCTTCCTTTTTTTTTTTGGTTTTTGTTTTTTCCAACTTTTGCCTGGTTTGTCTGGTTTGGGCTGGCTGCTTGTCTTGTTTTTCGGGTTTAACAACTAAATTTGAAAATTTGACACAAACAATGTCCGCCAGGGTCTGGGGATCGAACCTCTGCCTCCAGGGAGCCCGATTCCGGAGTCCGGGCAGGTCTCTGGGCATATTTAATTAATTTATTTCCATTCGAGAGTCTGGCCGGCGTCGTGCCTGCTTTGAAGTGTTTCGAAATTAATTCGGATCGTCAGACCGCCAGAGGATGAGGCCAGAGATGAGGAGCCCTAACCGCAGGGGTGCTAAGCTCTCCACTCCAATTTCAGGCTCTGAACAAAGGCTTCCTGCGAGGCGCGTGATTTCTCGGTTCCCGATCCCGATCCCGATCCCGTACCCGGCTGCTCCGTATATATTTTTCGATTGAATTTCTCGTGATTAGCACACGAATGAGACTCGGTTTTTGGTGGGGGCGTGTCCCTGCATTATTTTGCAGCTGCCAGGGATTCTCGTTGGCGACCGCCAAGATCACATGAATATGTATTACCTGAGATTTATGTGGGGCTGGAATAAGGGAATAAGTCAATGTTTATGGGTGTTATATTATATTGGAAGATTGGAAGAAGAATGTATTTATATTTACCCAATTATAATCCAATTAGTTTTCAAACTCGGTAAGCCTGTTAAGTTAACAACTTACTTTTATACATTTTCTCATAGTATCTTAAATCTTTCTTGTCAAATTCAAATGCATTTTTCCATATCTTTTCCTTTCTGACATTTTGATCCTTAAGTTTCCCCAAAAAGTGACATTTTTTCGACACAACACACCTTCTAATATTAATCCGCGTCACTTAAAATCCCCCAACTAATCCACACTCTCTAAAAGGCAGCCCTTTTAATTTAGATTTCTCCCCTATTGCCAGCATCTGCTACAGATTATATAATTATACAATTATATTTACATTAAAAATCTGTTGCTTTCAGTAATTTGTTACACAAATCGAGAGAAAACACACAACATGCAGAGTTCGTTGAGTTCTCAGTTCTCGAGAAGCAAACACATGTTTTTCGAGAAGCAACCCCAAAAGAGGGACTTGTGGTCTGCGACATAGAAAACTATAGAACCATTTATATTTTTTGTATTTTCCAATATTTCTGTTTTTTGTTATTTAATTTTCGAGCACGTTGACAAAGAATTCTGGACAAACAAACAGGAAACCACGGGGAAGAGAAGACGGCGACGGAGCTCGATCGCCCTGGGGTGACATTTGTTATGTCAATTCTCGGTGACAGCCATCAATCCCGAGTCCCGTCCCGAGTGCAATCGTCGCCGGCTGTCAGCGCTTTCCCCTCGGGGGACCTCCCTGAAAAGATCCCACCTTGTCTCCGGGAAATACTCGAGCTGCCGGCCGTATCTTAAGTGCTTTCCCCTGGCTGCGCTGAAAATTGATTTCTGCGGTTGCGAAAATGCATTAGTTCCATGCGGCATGCCTAATTTCGTGCCTCAACGGGCCTAACTGTACCTCTCTTCTGGGCTCTCACTCAATCATCATATCGAACCGTAGCCCCTGAATATTTTTGGCCAAAAACGCCACAGGTAACCGGCGGAACTGTTACCTGCTACCTGCCGCACTTGCCACTCAATCAGCAACTGCGAAAATTGTGTGGATTTTGGTTGGGTTTTCCACCATGGCCGCTGCCTTTTGTTGCGGTTTTCCAATGCGTATATAAAATCAATATTTTTCTTATTTAATTTTTTAACATCTCGAAATTTTCATTCGGTTTTTTTTTCGCCTCAACAACTCATCAGACCAACTGTTATCCTTGGGCCTCGTCCGCTCCTTTTTTCCGGGATCCTTTCAAACACATGTTGTCCATTTAATTTCTGTTTGGGTTTCTTCTCGGCCGATGACAATTTCTGTTCTAGTTCTCGTTTCCATTACTCTGTCGTTCAGATTGTTATCTTAATGACTATATACCTTTTTGGCCGAGGGAGCCACCAACTGTCTGAAGGGAAATATTTCATTTAATTTCGGAATAGTTTCGTATTTTATTTCAACAACTGTTCCCGTCCGAAATCCTTTTGTTTGGCATACATATTCCACTTGGCCAGCCAGTGTTCTTGAAAAGGAAAATTCTCAAGTGCTTCGGTTTTTGCTGTTAGGTTTTTCTTATCCGCACCATGGGATTTTTCCGGGATTGGATTATCAATAGGTTTAATGTAATAATTTGTTTCTAATTTGTGGTTTTTAACAGAAGGCAGGTAGTGCGAGTCAGGGGTTTTTCGAGTGGCTCTGTTCGCCACATGGAAGAGATCAAAAATCGGTTGGGTTCTCCAGTTCATGGCTTAATTCTGCATGGATTAACTTTGACGAGATATATTCTTGGGTTTTTTTCTTTTTGAGTTTTCAAGGCGCCTTAGATCCTGGTGTCAGCAATTAAACCCGACACTGAACCACATTTATATGGAGCAAAAGTTCCATTGTTTAGCCCTGGGGCCACACACAGCCTGGAGCCCATCCCGCTCCAAGGTGTCGGGGGCAGTGGCGTCATCCATTGACACACACGTACGGAAATACCAAGCCCCTGCAGGGTCTCCCCCGTCCAGGGTTTCCCCAAAGGGGAAGCTCTCCTTCTGAAACTTCCGAAGGGGGAGAAAGCTGTTGGAGTCTCTCTCAGTTCCCCCTCGCTTCTCGTCCTCCATCACTCACTGGGTCTCTCACTCACTCACGCATTCATTCATTGCTTTTCGTTTTAGGTTTTAGTGCAGGGTATTAAAGGAAAGAAGGGTGTATTTTACTCAGCATGGACTTTATTTATATTTTAAATTGTTTTCTATTTTTTATATAACTCCATCAACTTAGCAAATCTATTGAAGAAGAGGAAGATGGGATTATATAATCATTTTCTAAGAAAAAACCGTAATAAGACTATTATTATTAATTTAAGGATTAAAAAATGAATACATGACTATATAAATCGTGAGATATGATATTTTATCAGTCGGCGTCGCTGCCGCTCACGCACAGTATGCACAAAAAAAAAATGAAGAATCAGTACAGACAAATTGTAATTGTGTGGCTAGATATAGCCTTTTTTAGCGTTAAATAGCTTATTTTTTAGGTTATAACTATTTTTTTGCCATGTTACGGAATATTTTAGCTTTTTTTTCTCATATTTAGCCATAGAAAGTTCAATTTTCACTCATGCAAATGTAATGTTGGTATTTGACTGATATAAAGAGACCCAAAAAAAATCTAAAGGGTAACTTATAGTCGAAATATGTTTTATTATTACATTCTCACTTGTTGTTACTGTTTTCATTTCGCTTTTAGAAGCGCCTCAGCCCCCTGGCCCGTATTCCCCTTGGAGCGGCAACAACTCGACGCACTTTTCCAGTGCGTTTTGACAAACGACTGACATTCATCAGTGTCAGGGCAGCCATCCCCTCGCTGCTCATGCCCCTGGAGCAGCGCCACCCCCCTAAGCCCCGCCGCACTGCGGAGCCCCAAACAAATCAAAGGCGCATTCCAGCCGCACTCCTCGCTCTCTCTCTTCTCTCATGACGAGTGCGAGTGTCTGTCAGAGCATCTGGAGCGCATTAATCGACACATTTTGTACGAGTTGATCAGGCGGCGCACTCGCACGCCCAGCCGGAGTTTAGCAGCTTCGGGGGAGACACTAAAAAAACCAACGCACATCCTGTACGAACGCTTTGAAGCCGCCCCCCAAAAAAAGAAGAAACAAAAAAATTATAAAACATAGCCGCATGAGCCGCACAAGCAACTTTTATTATAAACAAACGGGGGCACAGTTCCCTCTTCAGTCCCTCACCGCCCCCTTGGCCATCTCCGACTTGGAGCGGCAGTAAATTTTTGCATGACAAATTGCCGATAAGATCAGCGGCAAGCAGCCAGCGACAACGGCATCACTTCCACCATTCCACCAGCAACCCGAAAAGAGCAAAAAAGTGACTCGAGAGGAAGCTGCGGCCACCTCAAGAGACCTCTAATGCTCTCTCGAATCGTAGTTATCCTATATTGGCTACCTTTGTGTTGATCAAATATTAATGCGCTTTTTCTCAATATTTTTGTTAATTATTATCATTTTTTTATGAACGAAATATGGGTTTAAGTAAATTGATAATGAATTGCTTTCTTTCCAAAGAAATTCTAAGATCCAAAATAAAGTATTTTCTATATCGCTATTTTATATATTTTGTTCCTTTGATTCATTTTATTCAGATAAAAATAAATTCAGGTTTTTTTTGCATGTTATACATCAGTATTTGAGTTTATATTCATCTTAAAGGACTTATGGGTTCGATTTCGAAATGATCTTCATAAGATTTAGGATACCTTTTGCCAGAGTAATAATAAAACTTGAAGAGCCAGAGAAACTCTCGGCAAGTGTGACGAACGATGAGTGCCTTCACTTCTTCACTTTGCTGTCTATCTTATATTCCCCCAAAAACCCCATCCTTTTATTTTATTTTTTCCTGCGAGGGCTTTGTCGTGACGTCGTGTGCTGTGTGGGGGCTTTCGATGCCGGTGTTTCTCTTACCAGTTGTTGTTGTTATTATTGTTGATTTTGTTGCTCAATGCAAGCAATTTTGCAGCAGCTTGTTGAAGTACAGTGGTATGAGATCTATGAAAATATGATGCTATTTAATTTAGAAAGTAAAGAAAAAGTTATTCTCATTTATTTAGGAGTTTTTCTAGGCTTCTATAAAAATAAATATTCTTCAATTTGTGGCTTTAATTTTTTAGTTTTCAATAATTATTTGCTGCTAAAGGTTATCTCATATATATTTCGACCCACTGTGCTGCAAGTACCGCCTATCGGAAAGCTGAGGAGCTACGTAACCATTTTATGCCCTGGGCAGGCAATGCATAAGAAGGGAGCCTCGACTCCGCCGAAGACAAGACGCAACCCAAGCGAGTCGCGATTCGCAATTCCTTTTAACGATCGCTCATTTAACGCGTTTTGCTGTGCATCGTGGTTTTTGATGAAGACATTGAGGCCCCCCCTTTATCCTCTGGCCCCCGCTCAACGTATGCAGGCTGGCAGGCAAATTGAGACATTAAAAACGCCAGTTTCGCTCGTTTCTTCGGGCTTCGTGATGATCTTCGTGTGGCCAGGAAGTTTCACGGCAATGGGCAGGGAGAGAGGGAGATCTTTGGGGAACGGAAGAAGGATGGCATAAGCGAAGGGAAATTTAATTAAGGGCGTTTGCATTTCATTTGTTTTCATCGATGCGAGATCCGCGAGGAGCAGAGCGGGCTACTTCCAGCTGCATCTTATCAGTGGACAGAGGCAGTTGCATCATCCAGGGCCACCTCGACATCATCATCATCAGTGTGGTCATCAATATGCTATCAATGTTTACGCATACACTTAAAATGCATATTGAGTTACGCCACCCTCCATTACACAGGAAGAAAATAACAGGATCGATCTAAGAAGAGCTCAATAATAAAGAAAAATAATATTACATACAAAAATGTATATATTTTCAAGAAGGATCTCCAAAAAAACCTTCCAATTTATTATTAAATTATTAAATTTTTTCGGGTGCACTCTTGATAAACTTCCCGTTCCCTGGCTGTCAGCCGCCCGCAGATCTCGCCTTGGTCCTCCCTTTTCACAGGGCTCTGGACATTAACAAATGATATTTGATTATGAGACAAATTGTATGATGCGCCGCCAATGTCTGGATCTCTTTCTCCCTTGATATATACCCGTCTCTCTCTCTTCTAATACCTCCCCCTCCCCGCTGCTCCCTTATCAGCTGAGTAGCTGCTCATCCTCGATGCTTTCCCAGCCTCCTGGGGATCATCAGACACTGGATGTTTGCTTTTAATTAGGCAGCGTGAAGTGCGGCGTTCGCGGGGATAGAGAGAGGGTCGCTGCCGCTGCCGCGTTAACGAGAATTTATGGGAAATTATTTTTTGTTGTTAATTTTTAATATTTCCCTGATACGAGCCACAGCGCTTTTCCTCTCTTTTGTTTGTCGAAGTTTTCGGTTTTTCTTTCTCGGGTTGTTTGTTATCGCATTAGGGCGTCGACGGGGGCGTGCTGCTCCGGCATTGTTTGGCTTTGCAATTAAATCAATTAACGGTGGCCCGGGTCAAATGATTGCAACTTGCAACTTGTTCTCGCTGCGGTTCCGTGTGGGTTTTGTGCAATTGAATTGATATTAATGCTGGATTAATATCGCAATAAATCACAAATTAAGTGTAAAGCGCACACCGAGACAATAAAGTACTATCATTGGACAGAAGATATTATAGACCACGAATTTATGGTTTTAAAGGGAAGAGTTGAAGGCCTACATAATTATATTAGAGATATATAATAATAATTTATTTAGTAATGACTTTTCCTTCACCTCCTAAGTTTATTGGCAATCCCTTGAATTGATTTTGTGTGGTAGAGTAAACAAATATTAGTATCTGTGAAACTATCGAGAAAATCCACAATTTCTTGGAACTTCTTTCCGCTCTAATAGATCTGCAACCTCAAAAAATCAATTTAGTTAACCTTCCAGAGATATTCGGGATAAAAACCCCAGAACAGCGCAACTAACGCGAATTTGGCTAACCGTAGAAGCATATGGAACCTGGCTTCTTTCTGACCAGAGACTTGACCTTGTCACCTATGGAGAGGCCGGTGGAAAACCAAAACCAAATCCGAAACCAACTACCCAGCTGACAGCCACGCCATATGATATCACACAGAAACCGTCGATAATTTGTTTATGCTCGGTCATCCCATGGAGGTAAGTTCCAGAGCCCAGCATGCCGAAATAGAGATGCATCTATTGCCCGTTTCAAGGCTGCAGTTTAGCAGTGGCCCAAGGTCGTAAATGTGCAAGGGCAGTACAAATTGGCAACTAACTGGGCTCAGTGAGGCGAACTCATACTGTGCCTAGGTCGGAGGGATTTACGATCTTTGGTACGTCATAAACCATTTTGTTTCTTCTTCTCTCGACGACGAGGCCAAGCGGCTACAATGACACCGAGCATAAAAATCAATTACGACACGTTTGTCTCTCAACTTTGACATGACCATAGAGGCCATAGAGAGATGTCTTTCCTTTTCTCTTCGCTCCCTTCGTCTTCAACTGAATTTTCATCTTCGACTCCGAGTCTGACACTGAGGATTTTATGACAACTCATCATAGCGTGACATGCCTCGGTATGGCCATGGCCCTGGCATAAAGTCCGTCTATAATTAGTCATTAAAGCGTGCATTGTGATCGGTTTTCGGGGAGAAAGATCTCTTGCTTTCCGTTCCATCGAAGGAGATCTTGGGTGATTAGAGCAGATTGTAGGCCCAGAAAATGGAGTTGTGACAGCAGAGAATTTTAAAGTCATTTCAGGAAACAGAGAGAAAAAAGCTAAGCAAGAAATTTTAATATCTAAATTATTTAACAATTTATTTTCTCCCTTAAGATTTCACCAAATAATAAGAGAAATAAATATTTTACAGTACAAATCGTAAGATATAAAACCTTATTATTGCTGTATATAAATTGTTCTCTCTGTGCGAATGCTTTTCACGTGTCATGTGCTGCAATGAGGGCCATCTTGGGGTTGGCTTCATGTTGCGTGCTGAAGATTGCCTTGAGAATTCTTCACGCTACCATTATCTCGGCATCGACAAGTTCACAACTCAATTGGCGTTAGTTCTTTCTTTGGACGGTTTATCCATGCTTGATTAAGTTACCAAACTCCGCTTGAGCTCCGTTTCGCCATGGTTCCTTCTTTTTTGGCCAAATATCCTGGCGAGCGGGGTCAGCGACTCAAATTTGCTGCTAATGACTTCGGTCGACCGTCGATAATTGAGTGTGAACATTTGCCCAGGTACCCGCTTACGGTCAAGGACACCTAAACAGCGAGGATTTCCGAATTTCCGAATTCCCGAAAATTTCCCGCTGTTAGCCCGGCCTCAGACTCTCAGGAAAGTTGTTAAAAATCATTCTCTGGTTTTCTCAACTCATTAATTCGTTGCGGTAACAAGGTCAAAACCCACACACCACCGCTGTTCCACTAGAGAACTTAATTTCATAAATCCTGCGCCATAAAGTTATATTTAAACATTTTCAAATATCAAACTAAATCCCTGGGATCCCCTGGCCCCAGTGGGAGCCAAATGTTTATAGCTAATGCCACTTCCATCGGGGCTACAGCAGCCCCCAAAGGGGTGTAATTACGAGCCATAAAAAGCAACCTGGCCGACCGTCGACTGAAGCATGCTTTTGGCATTTTGCGCCTCGACTGCGTCAAAAATTTCCAAAATATTCTGACACGGACATGGGGAGAACATGAAGACTAAGTGCGATACACTGAGGGAAACATAAGATTTCGTTACCTGTCAAGGAATACCAAGGAAAATATTAATAAATATTAGGAAACTATTAACTAAAAGAAACCTTCTTTATTGTCATGTTTATTATTTAATTTATTTTTCAATGTTCCTACTTTTATTCCTTTTTTTAAATACAAAATTCTTTCTAGAGGCAAATCTTCTTTTGGAACTCTCTCAGTATATTAGTTTTTGGGTTAAACCTAAACCCTTTGTTCAAGTGTACTATGCTGGCCTCTCTAGCTCGCCTTGTAACCGGTGGCCCCTCTTGGCTGCTCGGTTGCTTTAATCAAATTATGCTACTGTAGTGAACAGCGGTGGCCTTGCAAGCGGCATTTTCCGCTTTTCGAGGACCCAACATTCTTGCCGGCGCGCGGACATCAATTTTAATTATTTGCAGGCACAGGTTTTGCATTTCACACGGTGCAGGTTTAGGCTGTGGCTAGCGAGCTTTTCCGCGGTTTTCCGTTTTCCCCCCTGGGGTTACGCAACTTCACCGAAATCTGCCAGCGGAGATTCCGCAGATTGCCGGAGGAAAACTCCAGGGAGGAACCGAGCCGGCTTCTAAGGGTGCCGCCGACGCCTTATAAAATAGTTTTGAGGTAACAATTGTTTGTTTGTTTCGCAGTCAAGCATAAACATTTTGTGACAAACAATCAAACAATCGGAGCGAGAATCGGCAACAATTTCTGCTTTGATGTTGGATCGGGTCTTCTGCTGATTTCTGGCGAAAAACTTCAACCTCAGAGGAGCCGCCGCCGCCGCCGCCTTCGCCTCTGCTATCGATGTGACTTGGTTTCATGTTTAATTGTGCCAATTGCACAATGAAGTTTTAGCCGTCTTCAGTCCCTTTGTGCACTGGCCTGTGAAAATGTCCTTTGAGGTTTACTTTGCTCGGTCGCCGTACCTGTTTGCCCACCTTTCTGGCCTCAGATAAACGCCGCCCTGGGTCGAGATAGTGGGACGATGACAATGTCTCAATCGGAGCTGTGTCGGTGCTGTCTTTGACCCCTGAGCTCTGGACTGAGTTGAGTTGTCTGGTCTGGCGGCAGGTTAAAGGATTACCTGCTTATGTGTGTGGACCGGGACACCGGCTCCCAAGTCAGCATTTTTTCCCCAGACCGGATCATTTGTCAGGGGCCCAAGCAGGCCGGCAAGCGGCCAAGTCGCCTGTCACCTCCGCTGTGGTGACACCATAATTTCTCGGCTAACTCTGAATTGTGGCCTTAATTGTTTGACTGACTTGTGGAAATGGGTAACAGAATCAATGCAAGTTGCTCCGCCGATTGTTTATTGGCCTTTGAGCCGGCCGACAAAGCCGATCATTGGGTCGATGGAAACTGCCGTTTAATGGGCTACTTTAGGGTCCACAAAGGATTACAGATGGGAGCAAAGGAGCCGGGGAGGAGTCGGAGAGGAGCGTTGGGCCTCGATAAGGTTTCCTAATGAGAAGCGGCTGTTGTCGAAGGCAGCACCTTCTTCAGGTGACGGGACAAAATTCAGGTGATAAGCAGGCTCGAGCCGAGACACAATTAGGCGACGATTTCGGGCGGAAAATCAGTCGCATATAATTCATGGATTATTTTGTCTTTCATTTAGTCGAGGAAATGAGGGGAAAAGGTGATGGGATTAATAGCTCCTTGGCCAGGATTGTCGATGGAACTAGAGGAATATAAGAATTACGATGGCTTATGTCTGTAAATTATTTTTCACCTTGATACTTTTGATTTCCTTTCACTTTTAATATCAATAAGGACTGCGTATTATTTTCCATGATTTATATTAAAAGTAAAAGACTGCAGAATTCATTTACTAGTAAAACTAAAACTAAACTTTAACTATTTTGTATAAATTTATTAAATAAGGCTACTGTTTAAACCTTAGACTTTCAGCATGAAAAACCCAAGAAAAAGGGCTATAACTAACACTTGAGATGAAAACCCTCTGAGAAGCAAGTACCATTGAGTAAAGTATATCAATTTAATATCAATTACGAGCTACAACTCCATTTCACTTAACACAATTAACTCAGCAGGGAAATGAATGGAAATGCCTCGCTTTTCCCCATGCAGACTTTCCCTTTCATATTTCGCGACCCTCGCCCCTCTTTTTCGAGCGAAACACTTTGTGCGATACTGTCTTAATTTGACACTTTGCAACTTTATTTTCCCCACCTTGCACCCCTTTTTGGACAGTGCACACGCCATTCGCCATTTGCTGGTACAATGTAAAGTGCCGTTGGAAAAATGTTCGAAATTTAATTAAACTACGCTACTTGAAGAGTGTGTTTGCCTTGGCACTCGGCACTCGGAAAAGCCCGTTTTCCCCTTGCCAGCTGTCAGTTAAACCGCCCCCGCCCCGTCCCGGCCCCCGCAGCTCCACCTCAGCAGCTGTTAAGTGAGCGTTGCCAATTTCTGCATGCGTCACTCAAAAAGGCAGCAACACCAACTCAACTCTTTTTCCTATTTTTTTTTTGCTGTTCCCCCTCCGTCAGCCAATTTGCCGCGCTTTTGTTGTCCAATGCGACAGAAGTGGCAATTTCTAATTAAATTATTCAGTTTTTTCTGGCCCCGCCAGCAAAGAGAGACGTTTGTCGGGGCGGGATTTCCACCGCCGCCGCGGGTGGTCCGACTGCATCCGAGAGTCAGCCGAGAGACAGTCCAGCTGCTTGCCAAGTTTCCTTATTTTAATTTGGCGCTGTTCAAATTTTTATGAAATTGCTTCGTGAATATTTTTCTCGATTGCCTGCTTTTTTCTGTTTGAATTTCTCAAGTTTTTCGTGTGGATTTTTTTCGGGAATTCCGACATGTTCAAGTTTTCCGGCTGGAGCAAATATTTTAGAATAATTTTTTTCATCTTCGAATTTTTTATTTAAAGTTTTCCCTTGAAAAAAATGATTTAAAAATTTAAAAAGTTATCTAAAGTCATCTTACAGATGTTTCCAGCATATTATAATATTTTTTTACCAAGGAAATAGAAACTAAAAAAAAGGGCAGTAAGTTCCTAACAATTTAAGTGCAGTTTGGAGAGGAAGCTATCATTATATCCTAATTAGATTGAAATATATAACAATTTCCACCGCAAGCCGTTTACGGCGAAAATAAACTAAAGAAACTTTTCTTATCGCATTGCCAAAAGGGGGAAAAAAGCCGAGAGAAAAAGAAAGGAAAATTAAATTGGAGAAAGGGCCAACGGATGGAGGCTAAGGGTAGAAATGGCAAAATAAAATTGCAGACGCAGTTGGAAATTGAACAACAAAAATGCATTTAGAAAATATGAAAAGAAGAGAAAGGGCACCAAATGGGGAGTAGGAATCCCAGCCAGAAATGGCAGATAGACAGGCGAACACTGGGTGGAAGAGTGTAAGGATGAGGGGAACTACTGCCAGTTGTCAGATGTTGAAGGCCCAAAAAGTGTTTTCTACTTCTACTGGCTGTTGCTCTCTGTGCTGCTGTTGTCTCGCCTTGGTGCGAATATTTCCGTTTCCGCATTTGCCAAATATGTTTGCCTTGGTCCTGCCACGCCCTTCATCCCCTCCGCCCCTCCGATGAGACAACAAACACTCGCACTTTCAAACTTCCTTCCCTGGATTTGAGCCGCAAACTTTTATGGCCATGCATTGCACATAAATGAAAGTTTTTTCTCCGCCCTGGGTCCTTGTAAAATGTTGCCAAAGTGTCTTGCAAATGGTCATGTCGAAGTCCTGGAACAGAGACGAGGGGCGGTGCTCGAGAGCTGGCTCTAATGTTGGTTGCAGTTGAGCCGAAGGGTCAGCGGTCAATGGGAGTGAGTGAAATCAAAGCTCTTGTCGAGCAAAATAAGGAGACGGGGCTGGAAAAGGTTCAGCCTGGAGACGGGAGTGATGAAGAGTTTATAAAAGTAAGCACATGCTCGGAGGAAGGAAAGTGTTGGGCGCAAGGGCTCTTAATATTTGATAGGAAGAACATGGGATTATAAAATACCCTAAACTATCTGAAATACTAGACTTTTACCCACCTAAAAGTACTCCCTAGATCAAGTTTCGTCTTCAACTGGTTGCTCTTGTGGCCGAGTGCACTCCCAAGTGCGCGCTAATCCATCCAATTGATTGGAAAACTTGGCTGATGTCATCACATATATCTCTCCTGGCCATCGTAGTCCGCTGAGTCAATAACACCTATAGCTGGCACCTTTCCTTCCCCTTCTTCTACTCTACGGCGAGTGCACTTCAATTACACGCCTACTCGACCTTATAAATCTTCAACACTTCCTCTCTCTCTTGGCCAGGCCAAGAAAAGGTGGTGAACTCCAGCTCCGCCACATTCTCCTCCTCCCAGACTTGACTGGCTGCTCCATTGAGGCTTAATCGTTTAATTGCCTGGCATAATTACGAAATGCAGCTCATCATCAGATTTCAGCTTGACTCCTTTCCACTCCCTTTTTTTTTTTCGTTGCCACTTTCCCATTTCTCAGGCTTCTCCTTCTGCGTTTCCTTTTCCTGGTCATATCTTTTTTTCTCCATTTCGAGGCAAAGTTGCTCGGATTGCAAATTGACCCCACAACTCCCACTTAAACTCCCCCCTTCGACCATCTTTGGCCACACCCCCCGAAAAAAGTCATTGAGCTAAATTGTCCTGCCGCCTCTGGGCTTCACTTTGTGATGGAAAAGAAGGAGCTGCGGGAAAGGGGAACTTCTCCGAGGTTCATAACTCACGTCGGGGGAGTCGGGGGAAAGAAGAGCTTATCTAACTGCAGCAACTATAATTTGCTTTCAATTGATTTTGTTGGCACTTTTTTTTGCTGCTACCCAGCACATTTCTCTTCATTGATTTTCTTCGTTTTTCCATCGGACATTTTCATAAATCGTTGCCTGCCATCCCCCGGCGTGTCCTTTTCTTGTTTCCTTTCAGGGTGGGGCTGTGACACTTGTTACAGTTTGGCCTGTGGCCGTTCCACACCAGATTTCCCGGTCCGGACTCCGGACAAATGTGCATTAACGCCTTTGACCTGCATTTGCCGGCTCTCCCTTTTGGGGGTGGATTTTCCTTAGCTTCCTTCGCTAGCGGGGGAGTGATTGAATTTTGGTTGTTTTCGCAAATATCCTATCCTTGCCTTGTAATGCACAGCTGACAGCTGCTTTTTCTTCATTAGCCAAGTCAACCCCTCGGCCTAGCCCATCCCAAGAACCCCCCCTTTTCTTTGGCAGGCCCAACGTCTTTTGTTATTCCGTCCGGTGGTGATTTTGAGGCGACCTTTTAAATTAGTTTACATGGCTGCTTGTAATGGGTTTTCTCTTCTTTTTTTCGGGCTTGGATGGCAACTCTGCTCGGCTTGCTGTAATTTCATATGTTGCAGCCACAGGCGGTCCGTACTTTCGCGGGTGGAAAAAGGGACCCAGGCCAGTGAACTGTGAGTAGTTTTGTGGGCCAAGTGGCCAGTTTGGTGTCGAATTTCCTTGCGGGTGGCAGAGGTGAAAAGGGGGTGCCTTGTTCGGGATGCTCAATAATTTGTTGTCTTTCATATTCATTACACGCCCTGCAGCCATGCGGATGTTAATGAGAGATCAAGAGAGCCTATGTCTCTAACCTTTCCATCGATACCTGTGATTACGGCTACTAATGAGCGGTTACTAAGGTGAAAACTGAAAGTATTCATAGCCAAAGAGCTTTGGAATGATAAGAAATACATTAATGACTATAAACTATAGCCTCGGGATAAAGTTAAATAATTAATAATCCTTTTCTGTTTACTCCTTTGTGACTTCTTGAAAATCCCGCAAATTTTTAAACTGTTACCAAGAATAAAACCCAAATTAAAACCCTCAATGGGGCACTGCAATTCCCAATAGATCACGCATTCAGCTCTCGGCAACTCTGGTTGTAAGCTGGCGCTTTCTGGATTTCTTTCCGACCAAGTTCGCCATAAATACCAACTACTTACAGGACATAAAACACACCTTTCTACAACTGTGTGTGTGTGCCAGGCTGCCTGACCCCGAACAATTTATGGCCGCCACGATAGCTGGGAAAACACAAAAGGAGTGCGGCGCGGGGGCCGAGTGGCGAGTGTAATTATCAACGGCATTAACACCTTTAATTACGGCCAACTGCAGCGTGGAATGTGGGCCAAAAAGGACCCAGAGCCTAACAATGGCATGGGCAATGGGGGAAAAGTGGGAGTTGGTAGGTGCTGGCTTGAAAGCTTGCTGAAAGTGGAACAGCGCCCAGTATGCAAATCACTCCCACTCCCCCACACACACTTCCCGCCGCCCAACCACCCGCCCACTCGCATTAAGGTCGCAGATCAGACAAAACAATAAGGAAGCCCACCGCAAACCCATAGGGATATTAGAATAATGCAACAGAGCCGTATCAAGGATATGCATGCGAGTGCAGAGCTGGCACAAGAAAGGCAGCGCCAAAGAAAAACCTTTGGCAAATATGCTGAAAACTGGACACAGTTGGAGAGATTTCTGGCCCGGCCGAAGGATCCCCTCGACGTCCCCACAAAGGTGACACAGTTGGGCGCTGATTTATGAGCCACATATATCTGCAATATATACGGAACACACAACTATATAATATGGGTAAGTGTGTGTGAGTGTCTATATCTATGTAAAGGTGCACTAAGGAAATATACTTGGTTGTTTGTGCCAAAATACCATGGATTTTTCTTTATATTAAATATATTTCCATACTAAATTAAATTATATAAAGATGTAATTAAATTATTGGTGGTTTTATGATTTATCATTAAAGTTTACCTCTCGCTCCGTATTATTTTAAAATTTGTAATATATGTAAGCTCGAACCACGGATGTATGCTCTCCGAAATTCAAGTCTGCTCCTAGATTTTGTTTTTTGTATGTTTTAAGATAAATTAAATGAAGTTTTTAATTTATTTTAAATCTGTTAAACAGACCTTCTCCGAATAATTACATTGTGTGCTTAATTTTCTGCCAGTGTGCATATCCTGCGTGTGTTTTTCGCTTTTTGGTGACTTTGCATATTCCACTTGGGCGGAAATTTATTAGAAGAGGTCGAAAAACTGTAAAGTCATGTGCCGAAGGACGTGCAGGACACACTTGCACACCTCCAGTAGGCAACCTGCCCCCGTGATCCTGCTCCTGCTCCTGCCCCAGCGCCGCCCTGCCGCGTATATCTGCCCGCTCTTTGTATCTTCCTGCCACTCATGCATATGCAAATTGCACTGGCTGGCCATGTGACCCAGTTTGATTGTGGGCGTGTAGCCTCCGCCCCCGAGCAAACCCCACGCCTGCCACCCCCACAATTCGTGCCCCGTTTTGTTTGCGTATTTTCCCCATTTTCTTTTTTTTTGTGTTTTTTTTTTTGTTGTCGCTGGAGCCTGCCGTTTTCCCATTGTCGATTGTTTTTGCCTGTTGATGTTTTTGCATGACAAACAAAAATTATAATTGCACTTGAAATTGGCACAGGGGCTTTGTTATCTCGCACGGGGAATTGTGCGTAATCATTGGAGATATTATTTCAGAGTTTCATTTTCCTATATTTGGCTTAAACATGTAGAACATGTAGAACCTTGAACTACATAGATTGGGAAGACACTTCGTCAAGGTCAAACAGTTGGGGAATGTTAACGATAAGATAGAGTGGATTTTGCTTGCTTTAGTTTATGATTCGATGGAGATTTAATCTTAAGTTGACGTTTATGATGACGAACTTGGCTTTGCCAGCGGAAAAATTTGACTCTGACTATGGGGAGAATGGTTTTTTAATTAAATCTATGATTTTAAAGACATAAAAAGCTTGTTTTTTATATAATATGAACTATATTTTAAGTCTTCTACTTGTAATTTAATTTTTACACATTAAAGAATTATTGAAACCTTCCCAAATAATTAAATTATCTGTTCTCCGGAATTTTTAAACATTTTAAAGTAATAAAAACAAGATTTAAAGCAAAAGGAAAATATTTTGGTAAGCCCTAATGAAGAGGTTGCAATAAATGTCAAATAAATTGCTGCAATGCCCTCGCTCAACAGCTGTAAAATAATACAAAATTATAATTATGAAGGGGAGGCTGGATCATCGTGTTCCGTATTGTATAGAATCATCAGCCGGACCTCAGTCCTGTGCCAGTCTGCGAGTATTTATGCAGATGGTTTTCGCTTGCTTACATTTTTCGCACAGATTTTCATGCACACACACGTGTGTGTACACATAGGTGTTTTGTGTTGGATTTTAGCGGAACATATTTTTTCCTTTTTTCACTTTTGAACCGTATTACTTTGACAAACATGCAGATTATCCCCGAATTATTAATTATTGTATCTGCAAACACGAGCTGCGTCAGCTGTTGGGTGTTGGGAGCGGCCATAAAAGAGCATTTTGGATTATGAATTTTTGGCATCAGGCAAACAGGTTGACTAATTGGTAAACCAAGGAGGCAGAAAGGCTTAGATAAATGTATATATGGTTTTTTCTGTTAAATATTCAAAGATTAAAGGGTCATATTTGTAAGTTTCCCATTTATTTAATATAAAAACAAAATATAATAAAATTCTTTTCTTGAGCCTTTAAACATTAGGAATACTTTTAGAAACTATTGTACTCACAAGATAGTTTTCAGCACTCGCATTTTCATCCGAATGATAAATCTAAGCTTATGGGATTTTTGGGGGGTCTTTGGGCAAAATGTTTGTTTTGCTTTATGAATTTTGTATCTGTGTGTGGGAGAGATACTTTTGAGCCGCTCCACTTTTGTATCTCTTGTCTTGGCAATTTCTCAAGAATGTTGAGAGCAGCCGTAAGATACTTTTTGTGGCTTCTGGCTGGGGCTAAACTTCTTGGAGTTTTGCAGAATGTGCGTGTGGTCGCCATTTTCCCGGGATTCCCCTCCCCAGTTTTCCCGCCCATCGGCCAATCACTTAATGCGCCTTTAATTTGCGTTGCCTTCGCTGCTGCTGCCGTTTTGGCCCCAACTTGCAGGCGGCAATGAGCCGCTAATGTGTTTCGGTTTGGTCCCCGGCAGCACAAAAAGGCAAACATATCACTTGACGCGCCTAATGAGTTGTGGAATGGGGCGGGAGATGGGGTTTTCCACCACAAGGGTGGCGGTGGAGGGGTCTCTGTGGCAGATATTACCGTTAGCGACTTTGACTAAGTTGCCGTCGACAACTAACAATTTATAAAGAATTTTCCTCCCGTTTTTTTTTTGTATACAACTTGCGGGTGCACTGCTAATAATTAAGCATTAAATAATTAATTAATAATTATGGATAAATTAATAATTTATGAAAGCAAAATAAAATGAGAAAAAACACGGGCTTGAATTGAATTTTCTGGGAAATAAGTAGAATTAATTAAAACGGGGGAAATTGCCTTTTAAAACAGGAAGTTGAATTGTTAAATAAGTTCATTTAATATGTAATTTATTTGTATTTTTTTTGTTTAATGAATTGTTTTTGAATTAAATATAAGAAAGGTAAAAACCAAAACTCTTTATATTAAATTATATAAATAAAAATAATCTTGACTAAGTATCTTAAGAAATTACCCATTTTTTTCGGTGCAGGCCAGCAGAGAGATGTGCCCCCCCTTTGGCACCACCCCTGGGTGGTGATGTGCTCCCCTCCCTCCCATCCTTTGGTTCTTTTTTTCAGCATCTTTCAGCATCGCTTTCAACAACTGGCACAATGGAATTGCATTGAAAACAAACAGGCAGGAATGTTTATAAACAAAACATACAAGGAATGCAGCAGTGGGCGGTGGGCGGGGCTGGGGCCAAAGTAGCGCAGAAGGTGAAAGTACAGCGTAAACAGTAAGCAGAGGTGCGAAAAAAATGCGTAAACAAAAATTGCATCCCAACAGAGAAACGTAAAAGAAACATAACACAAAGCTGGCAACATTCAAATGAAGCGTCAGCAACATGTTGCCCTGCAAGCCAGCAACATCAACAAACAACAAGAGAGCCACAGAGAGGAAGCGAACCCAAAGAGAGAGAGAGAGAGAGAGCGGAAGTGTTCATTTTCGAAATTCGAACTTCGAAGAGAGAGTGTTTTGATTGCGAGTGTGTGTGTGTGTGTGTGATATGAAAAATAACATTGAATTTTCATGCCGGCTGCTGTTGTTGTTGCTGTAATTTTACATGCAGCAGGAAAAACAGCAGCACAAGAAGGAAAATGCTGAAAAGCACCGCCTACCCCCTTGCTTTTTTTCTGTCCACCCCCCACCCACCCACCAGACATTGACCTTGATCATATTGTGGCTTGCGCTAGTTGTTGTTGCTGTTGTTGTTGTTCTTGGTTTTTGGTTGATTGAATGGCAAAAATATTGTTGCTGATGGATAACAACAATAACGGTATCTGTTCTGCTAGATATCATTTATTGTTTACCTTTGCTTAATGTTAGGATGATGCATTTAACGAGCAGGTGAAGGTAATTGATATCTCAAATAAAAACATTAAATTAGTCTGTTATATTCCGGGGAAGACATCCAGTTGGGATGTCTGTTTTGCAAGGCAATTAATTAATTACTCATCGGTTTTAGCAAATTAAACTGCATCTGCAGTTTGAATTTAAATGTGCAGGTGAGTGACTCTTTTTGGACAATAATGAAAAAAACTTACTTCTTTTTTTATAGGAACTATAGCCATACATTTTTTTAAATATTTGTTAGTTATATTTTAGTAAAATATTGTATTTCTCCGACCATTCTGGAATAAGAAGCAACCTCTAGTTAAGGTTAACCTCTAGTTAAGGTGAAGTTAGGAGGTAGAGAAAGAGGTTTACTTGTAAAAATCTGAATATTTAATTGTATTATCTTTTATTTCTATTACCAGAGGTACATTTAACAGTAATGGTCTTTATCCCTCAATGTACAGGACATATTGCTACTGATCTGATAAAATCGCTGATTTTATTGCTGTCAGCAGAACCTCATGTAGATCAGAATTATCCTTAGGATAATAGTGTCCCAGTAATTAATAGTTTTAAGATTTCAATACTGAAATAGTCTTTGATCTCTTAAAATCTTTCCATAAAATGATCGATTATACATGAAAAAGTTAGAATTTGTATAGATAAATAAACTAAGAGACTTTTTTATATCAAAACAAAACCACATAAAAATCTAAAAATAAATTCTCGTAAACTGGAGAAAAATGGGAGCACAGAGCTCTATAAGTAGACATGAATAATTTGGCATAAACATCAGTTCGACGGCAGCCATTAATTGCAATGCCAACAATAATTGAACATTCTTTGGGCTTAAGAATTATTGCCTAGCCATGGTAATTTGAGATTCGCTTAGTATATCAGTAAGCAATAATTTTTAAAAATTTTTAATGTTTTTAATGTTTTTTTTTTTTTGGTAAATTCAGCAGCGACTTCAACAAACTCCAGCGCCAGCGAATGAATGGCAACTGCAACGGCGAGAATCCCGATTAGGCGACATGCCAGAACAAGTTCATTCCCATTTACTCTCTCTCGTGCTTCAAAACTCTCTCTCGGAAACCCCGGGTGGGAGTTATTTTTCTCAGGAAGCGGCACGAACGCTCTCTCGTCTGGCTTCGGCAACCGGCAGCCGAATGTTGCTGCTGCTGCAGATACTGGTGCTGCTGCTGCTGCTGTTGCCGCCGTCATCAGTCGCTCGAAACGAATTTGAAATTCAGTTTTTGACTCGCAGTCGCCGATATCGGACGTGAGTGTCTCGCGTGTTTGTCTGTGGAATCGCACAAAAAATTCTGAACGGAATACGAGACTTTTTTCAAGACTGAGAGCATGTGAAACTGCCAAATAATATACGACAAAAATATTTACAAATAAAAATCCCAACCAACCAATAATCACACCGCGCGCCGTGCAAAGCCCTCACACAAATGTTTTGAAAAATAAAACCACAAAAATTCTGTGTTCAGTGTCAACAATAAAAAATAATAAAGAGTTATCAGCAAGCAAACACGAAATTTAATAAGCAATAATTTGTTGAAAAGAATTGGCTCGATTAGTTAACAAAACAGACAGCAACAAACAGTTACGAATCATACTCATATTCACGAAAATCCATTGGACTACGTAAAAGCAGAAAAGCGGGTAAGGAAAAGCGGAGAACGGAAAATCAAATGTGGATTATGCCGCAGAGAAATTGAAAAGTTTTACGCAGCAGCAGATTACTCAGAGACTTGAGCCGCGTTGAGCTTCCGTAGGCGAGTGAAAATCTGCTTAGCGGAGATCAACGGAATTTCCCTTTGATTGGGGGGAATTATCAGTGAGGTTTCCCTGGCTGAAACATTAAAATATATATGCCTTAAAATTCGTTTTCTAATCTTCAAAGTGCGGTGACTAATTGAAACCAACCGAAATGAAAAACTTCCAGAGGAAGTTGGGCAATAAAAGCGAAGATTTATGGGGGGAAGTTGGGGCAGACGCGCGCTGAAGAATTATTCAAATAAGCAAGTGAAGGATTGTATCTGATTCCAAACAAAGTTCCCAGAAAGTGTGCGATGTATCTCTCTATCTATCTATCCATCGGGCAGATCCATTGTTTATCCAGCTAGAGTTACGCCCAAGTGATGAGTGATTCTTGTGGAAATTATCTCTGAGCTGTCTTCTGGAACTCTCGTGGCAACACGGGCACCTCCAAGAAAGTGTAAACAAATCATCTCGGGGGCCTTTGCTGGGGCTTCAAAGCGAAAAAAACCGACAAGAGACACTACCAAGAATTCTACGGAGAGAAGAACAGAGAGACCTCTAATTATAACCAAATACTGGTGGAGGCGACACCTTTGTTTACCTGCATTTGTGTCCGCGCGGTGCGCTGTGTTTTTCCATTTCGTAAATTTGTTTAAATTATTAGCAACGGGCGACGACGAGCAACAAGTGCAGCAAAGCGAAGTTCATTATTTTTCCCCGATTCCCTTTCGAGTAAATCCTTTGGTAAATAAGAAGAATCCCCCGCCTGTCGGCGGCGCAGCTCATAAATTCACGCAAAATAAAATTTATGCTTCGGCCGAAGTTGCCCCATCCGCTCGCTCCCCTTGGAGTCCAAGACGCCAAGAAGATGTACAAAGATCCCGTGGCAGATCGCAATCGCGATAAGATCGGGTCTTAAATGAGTTGTTAAACGGGAATCGTGGCCGCCGTGGATATAAATAATAATAACAACTCAATCTGGAGTGGCGGCGTGGGTAGCTTGAAAAGTCCCCAGTCCGGCCCGGCCCGGACAAGTGAACTCGTTGCGGTCACAGAGGCAGCAGCAGGAGTTTGGTTTCGTGTGAACCTTTGTTACCTGTTTGGCAAATTGAATTTTAATTCGGAATTGAGTTGTACACATGTTGGCCCTTTTCCACAGGATTTCCGCTGGCTGTTAGCCTTTTTTCGAATGAAATCCCTAGGCTAATTAGTATGCCGAACGTGTGCCCATGAAATTTATAAGCCAGCTCGCATTTAGCCATAGTTGAAACATAAATTTCAGGAAAAAGTGTCGTCTGCTTCTCGGTGCACAGGAAGAAAATAAAGATTTATTTTTTATTAAATAAATAAATTCCTAGCAAAAGCTAAAGACTTAACACCTCTCTCTGAATATAAATAATCTCTCAATATGTATGCATCAATATTTTCCTCGGTGCCTTGTCTCTTCTCCATCAAAGAACGCGGCTCATTGAATCGACCAACTTATGGCATACGCCTAAGCTACTTACAAGGTAAACTCCGCGCAAGCCTCAAACAGAAAGTATCTTATGCAAATAGGTCTATATGGCGAAAAAAAAGCGACGAAAAATTGTGAAAAAATTGGAAGAAGAATATTAAGCAGTATGAAATTGTAAACACAAAGCAAAATATTTGTTATACGCTTGTAAATTTATCGCCGGCCCCGGCAAAGGAAAGCGTGGGACAAGCGAAAGCAAAAGGAAAATCTGCAGGAGCTCGGGGAAATTCGGGAGGCTGTTTTTCACGCTCAGCTGCCCGGCGGCGGCCCAAGAGGAGCTGGCAAAGAGAAGAACAAAAAAAAAACTTTATCGCAGCACTCGCAGGACATGAATTTCCCTCTCTCCCCGGATCTTTGAGCCTTAATGCTGAGTGACATTGATGTGACATGCCGTCATCTTGCCCTCTCCCTCTGGTGCGTTCTTTGCTTTATTTAAAAGTTTTTTCCTTCGCTTTTTTTTGTTATGCTTAACGCCTCCGGGGGCGTGGCAAGTTTTGTTTGGTTAGTAGAGCACACACACCTTGTACAAAACAAGGGCGGCCCTCAGGACCCTTGGCCCTGGCAAATAATAAATGATATGTAAACTAAGTCAAAAGTTGCCGTAGGTTTGGGTAAATCACAACTTAGGGGCTTAGGGAGAAAGGTTCCCAGTAATTTGTGCATGCGGAGCGGTGCTCGAAGGCATTTGCCACAGATTAAAGATGAAAAACTAGGGCAAGTGGGCTTTAATGTAATTTAAAATATATCCCAGAAGATAAACTACAATTTTCAGAAATATTATCTGGGTTCTTATATAGCAGGCCTTATATAAAAGGATAATATTAAAAAAGATTAGAGTCAGTTCCCAAATGTAATTATAACCTAGTTCTGGTTTTACGATCCAGATATAGACAGCAGTTATCGTAGACACCTAAACCCTTGAAGTATCTCCGTCTAGGATTTTGCAACAATTATTTCCAAGGATAATTCCAACTGTCTGCCACATTTGTTCCACTTACGAGTCCGACAATCCCCCGCCGTGATATCAATGCCCAAGCTATAATGTCTCAATATGCGAGCACCGAAAGAAGACAAAAAAAAAAAAACATAAAGCCAAGAGACCGTAGAACAGAGAGACTGAAATTCTTACCTGAACCGAGTTTTTCCAAACTACGACGCACCCATATCAATTTCCTCTATGCGACCCAAAACGAATTAAAATTACACATTGACTGGCGGTCAGAAGAGAGATATTCAGGAGGGATTTCGGAGATCCTTTGGCTAGAATCCGAAGGTCTGTCGCCAATGCCCGGAGAACATTTATCATTGTAGCTAATAAATGCGTTTCCCTTACCTGACCGACACGAACCCAGTTCCAATTGAGTCATTGCCACTCGTAGCAACCCCCGATAGGAGGCCTGACTTTTGGGCCTTGTCCACCTAATTTTACTTTCTTTCCTTTCCTTTTATATGCGTGTTTTTTTTTTTAACAATTTCCCAATCAAACAATTCAATTATGGAAGTGTATAAATTTCAGCCAGCTGTTCTTGTACTTGAACCGCAATTGTCTCTTGTCAAGTACAAGTACTGGAAGAAGTTCTCCCGAAATAAATCAGCGTCGAGTTGAAAGTGCGGAAAGTGAAAGGAAGATAGGAGAAATTCTTGGGGGGGAGAATGGTAAACCCTTTAATTGGCTTGAAGTGTTTGAATTATGGCTGGCAGGGCCCAAAGTTTGGATTAAATGAGGGGCAGCTGTCCTCTGAGTGTGCCCAGCTTTAAGGCAATTATCCGAGTGTGCCCAGCTTTAAGACAATTATCTAAGTGCTTTTTGGACCAGCCCTGCCTTGGCTTTGATTGCGGATCCATCCGTTCTTATCGAAACGAGTTGCCCACGCTAATTGCCCCCCGCACTGCTCCACCTGATTCGGTTAGGACTTTGATTTCCATTACGCTTCCTTTCGGGCCTGTCCATAACATTTCCGTTTTACGCTTCAGTTAAGTCTGCTCCTTGGATGAAAAGAGAGACGGAGCCGGAGCCGGAGCCGGAGCCGGGAGAAGGGATAAAGGAGGGCGGCAGCAGCCGACTTAATCTCAAAACAAATCGATTTCGTTGACTGTCTGTCTTGAGTTTGGGTTTCCTCGGCCCTGCTTGGGTCTTTTTCAACACGATTTATTTCATTATTCTCGGCCGTTACTTCTTTATGTTTTTTTTTTTTAAGTTTTTGTCTGCTCAAGTTAATCACCCAAGCTCCAGACAATTCAATCGATTTTCAAGAGACCGAGGTCGGAAAAAGACAAGTCCGAAAAACTAAAGCTTTAAGTTTGAAACCCAATCGTGTCTTTGGAGATTTCTTTTCCGCCTTTATTTTGGTTTTACTTTTATTTCCCTCCGATTTCTTTTGTTATTTATTAGTTTGGTCTGCGCTGGACTTCAATTCAATTCAATTTTCTTTACAACATTTCATCTTTGACATGTTTTGTGTGTCCCTCTCCGACTGTCTGTCTGTTTGTCATTGTGTCCACATCCGAGAGTCCCCACTCGCTCGCGCTGGCTGGCTCTCCTCCTGTTTCCTCCTCAGAGCCGGGCCAGGCCGAGCCGAGCCGTTGTCGTCTTCGTTTTTAATATCTTTTAATCTCCAATGTCAACAGCGGCTTACATTTGATTGCAAGACAACACACACAGATACTGCACATTGTGTATATATTTTTTGTGAGATCTTATCAGGCTGCCGAGCGGCGAGTCTCGAGTCTCGAGTCTTGAGCCGAGACTCTCTCTCCGCCGCTCCTCTCCAGAACTGTCAGCTAATTAAACGAAGCCAACTGGCAACATATGTTGAGAATGAGAATGGGAATCCAGCCTCGGCCGGAGAATCGAAATCAGAATCACAATCCCAACCTTGGACTTGGACTACCCCACACAGCAGCAGCAGCGGCAGATGGGGAATTCTTGAGCTGTCAGAGTAACTCCGAGAGACAAGTCCCACAAACGGCAGCCAAATGTTTAAGTTTCGATTAAACTCCCCGGATACCCTTCTACCTACTCGGATCACTCGTAATATATCGGGTTGCCTTGCAGGACCATCAATCATCCATCCTAACTTAATTTAACACCCGAAACCTTAACGCCAAAAAAGGTTTCACCAAGTCAACTGTTTTTTCTCAATTATTTTGTCAGCATATGTGTGAAGGAAAAACACAACCGCAGTCAGGAAAAAAGGATAATAATAATAAAAGTATTGAAAATAGAAAATAAGGACACCACCGGGGACTCGGGGTAAAACAATTGCCAGTGAGTCGACACAAATCAGGGTGCAGGGAGAGGGATAAAAATAGGAATAGAAAAGAGAATATAGAAAAAAGCGGAGCGGGCAAAGTAAATAAAAATAAATAGCAAAAAATGGAAACGCATTAAGCAAAATCAATAAAAATTAACATTGGGTCTGGGGGGTGGTTAGGTGACGCCCAGGCGGACACGGATTTTATTTTATTTTCATTTTCGGTTGGGCGGCATTCGTGCATGCCGGGAAATGGCCAGGATCAAGCTAATTACGGATAGGGAACCCAGGAATTGTTACGTGCCAGGACATCCATGTGTGAGATAATTAGCACACAAAAGGACACGAGGACACATGCTGAGCACAGAGAGTATTTTTCAACTCAACTAACCCAAGTCCCTTTCTCTTTCTTTATTCTTGCAGCTCAAAGGCCGCCGATGAAGGCTGTCCAGATGACAGCGATCGGGCAGCGAATTTGACACGCAGCCAAAACTTCAAAGCGAATCGAAACCGAGATCAGGGAAACCCCTTGATAATCCCTCGAAATTGGAAGAGCGAGGATCCCCCCGAACAAGCTAAAATCAAGCGAATTCAATGTGGAAAATGCTGGATATGATGGACCTGTCCGAAGCCGAGCTCTTCATGTTCGACTGCGACGATTGCTCGGGCATGCCCCTGGCTCCGCCGCCCCAGTTCCTCATCCCGCCGCCACCCAGACCCCCAGCCCTGGCGGAGTTTACGGTGGTGCCTCAGGACTGCAACGAGGAGCAACTGGCCCAGCAGCAGTGGGACAGCGATGTCTGCCAGGCAATGCCGGTGAGTTGGAATCTCAGTGAAAATATTGAAAGGAAATCAGAGCTTCCTTTGCACTTTCGTTAGAGTACTCTGTTCAGGTTTAGGCGACACTTCCCTCCCTCAGAGCAGAGCTTAGGCTGATTATAATTTTGAGGGCGTTGCAAATGGGATTTTCCAACCCAACCCAACCCAACCCCATGATGACGGGTGGATGGTGATTATGCAACCCTCTCCGCAATGCCATAATGAGGCCTGCATTTTGGCACAGCTGTTGGGATTTTCCCTGTGCCCTCGAAACGAGTTGCAAGTGATTTGGCTTTTTGTGAGACGTGTCAGAAATTTCTGTTGCCTTATTGAATTATGTGCTATATGCATATTACAATAACAAAAGCCTCCTCTTGTTGTCGCTCAAGTGGTGGGTTGTGGCGGTGGGCGTGGCATTATGTTAACAAATGTTAACAGTTGAGTAGGCACTCGGAAAATCAACTGTATGCTGCAAATTGATTTATTGACAAGTTCAAATCTGTTTAATTTATGAGCTAGAAGGAGCGTCAATATTCCAGAAATACTCACTTTAAAAACGCTTAAATCCACATTAAATTTGGGTAAAAATCAAGCTATAACCCAGCCACTTTAGGGTCCTTTAAGTTGAATTTTGCCACCCAAGCAAAAAAGCGACTCGATGAAAAATTGCCAACAGGCCACGCCCACTCGCACACTCAGACACACATCGCCCACAATTCGGGTGCCGGGCAGGAACCGCAAGGAATCACTTTAAAGCAAAGTGAAACAAATTTCTTTTCGTTTCAAGTCCTTTTGGCCTCCAGTTGCCCGAGCAACAGCTGTTGCTCCTTGGCGCTGGACCTCATCGTTATGATGATGATGACGATCATCACGATGACCATTCCCTTTTTGGCCAGCGGAAACACAGTTACAGAAATTACAATAACAATGAAAAGTTAAGCGGCAGCAACACGAAAAGGACAACAGCAGTAGTGGCAACAAAAAGCATTTTTCGGCCGTTCGGCCGACAGTCCTTCGGCAACATATGGCCCCGAAATCAACCCTCAACTTTAAAAGGTTGTCAGCGGTTACAAAAAAACGACAGAAGAGGAAAAAATAGATATTTATATATATAATTTGTTGTGTGGCACGAACGGGAGACAGATAATTTTTCGGGCGGAAAAACTGTAACTCGGCACTCGTCTAATCTGGGGCAAGTGTTTGTTTAGGCGCAGAAGGCGATGTCTGTGGGGTTCTGGTAAAACAAAGATCAAATTCCACATATCAACACCGCAGCAGCGGTCATTGGTTAAATTTCACGTGCTCGCCCCACAACGAACCCCAACTCTGTCTGCAACTCCAACTCCAACTCCGACTCCGAGTCGAGTGTTTTCCACTTAATTTTCAACATGAAAAATTTAAATAAATATCACCCAAAACGAAACGCAACGAAATGGGAAAAAGTGTATCCATATAAACCGGATCTGTGTGTGGTCCCCGCGTATCAACTCGTCTCGGCGTACGGTGTGTGGGCACTTGAGTCTGTCTCCGTTGATTTATGCTGACAAATCAAATGTTAATGTTAACATGCAGTTTATGTCGGAAACTGTATCTCACGGCCCTCGTGAAGAGTATCCAACCGAGAGATTATTTTGGATATTAGATTGAAAGGGATGGAATTGCCCAAAGACGAAATGCAATTCCACATAAATCGCAGGTAAACACATTAAAATCTCGGCGAAATCAGCTTAAAATCAATTTGAGCATCCGAATCAATTTAATGGATTAGCGTCGAAGGAATAAAATTCAATGGCGGAAAGCTCTCTCGCCCATCAAATTGATAAGTTTAACGGGAATTGTGCCAATTTGGGGAGTGCGCGGGTGCGTGTGGGTGTAATTGTCAACTGCCAGAAGGAAAAGGGAAAAGGAAAAGCCAGAACGAGACCAAGGAAAAACCTTTAAAAGGCAAGCGGAAGTGGCATCCACGCCAAACAAGCGAAATTAAATTTCATGTGAGCGAAGGAGCAAAAATACTTGACAAGCAGCTCCTGATTCGCTCCAATGGGCGTGGCAGCAGCAAATAATCCTTTTTCCAGCTTTCGCTTCCTACTCCCTGGGAAATATTTCAACTTTTCCTTTAAGCAGACGGACGAGAAACTGTTGAAGATGATGATGTACGTGGGGAAGAGGGACGCGGGGCGAAGGACATCCAGACTTGGGTGTGTAGCAAATAGCATGACATTGATATCAAATGTCGTGAGAATGCGAAATTCCTTAGCCACTTCCTCTCGCTCTCTCTCTCTGTATATATATAGCTTTTGGCTTTTGTTGTAGTCTGCTTTTGGGCGCTTTGGCTTTTGGTTTTCCCGGCATGGGTTGCTGGGGAGCTCTGGGAAGAACTGGGTGGTGTTGGCATAGAATGACAAGGCTGTTGTTGCTGTTTCTGTTTAGTGTTGATGTTGTTTACAGTTGACATAGCCAGACACAGCTGCAGACAGTCACAGAAATCATGGAGAGAGCGGAATAGAGCGCCATGAAAAATGCTTGAAAAAAAATTGAATTTCCATGCGAGGAAATATATTTCTAAAAAATATATACATATATTCTGTGGCTTGAATAAATTGCATACCATATATGCCAGAAAAATGAGTTACATTCCCTTTTAGTGCAGCTCTTAATCTTGGCTGTAAAATATTCTATAAATGTAACCCCCTTTTAGTTAGATTCGAAATCCCTCCAGCTGCATTTTCCACTTTCTGTTGCACTTTTCCATTCCCCCATTATCGACGCCATCTTAGCCACATCGGCCCAACAAGTTTCGCAACTCATTACGCCTCCGAACATCTTATGGGAATGGGGCTCAATCACGAGCTGTTTCCAAACAATTGCACCGCCAAGTGGTTACAGAAACAGGGCGGAAAAATCGAGGGGAGGCGGGCAAGGCAAGGATATCCAGCAGGTCGATTGCAGATATGCACGTGCAATGGCGGCGGCAGGGGGCTTTGGGGTGCTAAAAAAAAAGGCGCCAGCCACACATGCATCGCATGTTCGGAAAAACTTTTGCCATGTTATCAAAGCAGCCAAGTTCTGGCCATTGTTGGTGCTGTTGCAAAATAGTTTTCCTCCTGCAAGTGGCACGTGCTTGTTGCTAGCTTTTCCTTTTGTCGTGTTTTGATGGCTGGTAAACTTTTGTGTTTTTCTCATCAGGCACGAAAATGAAAACGCGCACTCTCGTCGTCGTCGTTGACTTTGCGAGCGAGAGAAAAGTTGTTAACTTTAAAGTTTGTGCAGCGGTGAGTAGAACTTTTCCTCTTTTTGTTCGCGCTCTCTCTCTTTCTCTCTGGCCGGAACACATTTTGACGACTGATTTTGATGACTTGCCAAACGGTCCAACTCCCATTTCCCGCTCTACAATGTTGTTAGGGTTTTTTATGCACTTTGCAACACTTAAAAATTGGGTCAAAGGCGATGGGAGAGGCAAACATTTCACTTTATGGCCTACTCAAGCCGCCCTTGAGCCTGGTGATTTTTCATGATTAAAAAGTTGCCACAAAAGCGGGAAAAACACTCGCCAGCACACACACGCACGCATAAAAGTAAACAACATTTTGCAGCTCCGACTGCGTTAATCTCACTTTGCCTTATTCCAGCTTTTTATTATTATTATTATTCGTTTTTTCTTTTCGGGAGGGTGTAAACTTTATGCCATTATTTAACATTCCCTCCGAAACCCCCGTCGACTAATGGCTTTTGTTGTATGCGACTTGAAGGAGGGCTTAATTATTTTATCGACCAAGTTAGTCCCGATGCACACTAAAGAAAAAGTATTTAAAATCTTCAGGAAGTGCACTGAGTCAGAGTAAATATATACAAGAACGCAGCTTAGGGATGATACAAATATATCAAGCATATCTCGTTTACTCCCTATGCCTACTGTTTGCACTTCTTTTTACCTATTCCTAGACATAAATCGTTCAAAGTGTTATCGTTATCTCTTGTTTGCATTGCCTACTCCTTTTTTTCCTACATTCCTTTATTTAATTTAATTTATGGAATGCCCAGGGGCTGCCCTAGGGAGTGTGTGTTGTTAAATAGAGGTAGAGTGGGTTTACTTGACGGAAAGCCTTCAATCATACCGGTGGCACTGCTTATCTGGGCAAACAGAGGGCAGCTCTACTTCTGTTGTTATCGATAATGCGGCCCTGTTTGCTTTCAACTTATAAACTTATTTTTCCTGTAGTTTTGTGTTTTTATCTGCGGCCTAATCCGTGAGGCAGCTGGAAGCGTTTCGGTGGCAATCGACAACTGTCGCAATGCGTACAGTTATTGGCCTCGCCCCACTCGTTTATTTGCCTGGCCCCAAAATGAGCATTACAAATAGGTGAACGCTCCACAGTAACACATGTATTTTAGATTTATCGATTATCAACGCACATACGCGCAGGCAGACACAATGCAGTTCAAAGTTGACTGGAAAATGTGTGAAGCGTACGAAATGAATGAGGGAAATGTTGCCAGGGCGAGACAAAAGGAAATTGTTTCGTTTTCTTTTCAGAAAGAAAGAAAAAAATAAAACTTGAATGACGCAAGTGTGATTTCTATAAATTCAATTGGGAATATGTGCAGGAAAAGAGGGGGAACTTGTGTTATTTGTAAAGAAAAAAATCTGTATTTATATTTGATTTGATGGGATTGGAATGCTTACAGCTAAAACTAAAATGTACAGTTATCGGTAATCTTAAAAGTAAGCGATTATTACAAATTTATCGATATAAATGTATCTAAAATTAAAGTTTTAAGCGAATGGAAAACCTGTATCAGGCAAGCCCTTGGTGACAGCAAAAATATTTCCCCCGTGAGCTTGTAGCCCCTTTGGCCATGCCCCAAAGTCATGCCGGTGCTCCAGATTCAACCGAAATCGAGTGATCGGAGGAGACCCAAAAAGAAAAGAGGGAAAACTCGCGTCAGGTCTCATTAATCAATTTGATTACGAGCATTTGAGCAGCGTTATTGTTTTTGTTCGCCAGGGGATTGCCCTTCCCCGCCAGATTTTCAGCTTTGCACACACACGCTGGCCGCACATAATTGTTTAATTTATTATTATTTGTATTTGACTCTGTCGATTTGTCTTCGAATGGGTTTCCAAATACAAATTTCTTAATTTTCAGTGTGCTGTTGTTGGGTTGCCTGTGATAAGCGCTCCAAATGCGAGCAGCTTTGGGGCTACCATTTCCCCCCCGATTCGATAATTTAAACAATTTCGCCATTTGGAGTGCAGAGCGATGGCTGGATGTCAATATTTTTATGGCTTATCTATGAAAATGCTCGCTTCTGTTTGTTTGCACTCTCAATCTGTGTATGTTGCTCTCAATGAAATATTAATAATATTTATACTCGCTGCAAGCGCATGATTAATTACCCGGGCCTGATAAGCATTTGGATGGCTTTGTGAGCGCGCTCGGCTTCCGCATTTGGATGCAAACTGTGCCACTCGTATTTGTGTTTGATCTGCGCAAATAAATCGAAATCGGAAAGTTGGAAAAATGCTTTTAATAAATTAGTAAATGCACAAAATGCATTACGAATTAAAGAGTAACCTACATACACATGCATTCCGTAAACAATGGGTGCCAGTTAAATACACACACACCACACACACCAGCCAGCACAGTTGCCGGCGAAATTATTTGCACAGCTGTCAAAGTTTGACCCCAATTTCAGTGTTTGGCGAAGCTGCCTCTCGCTCTCTTTCACTCTTCCACTCTCCGAAAAATATTTTCCATGTTTTTGAGTGATTTATGCTGCGTGTGTGTGTGTGTCAAACGACAGGTGCATTTGTGGAGGAGTTTCCCCACTTCTTTTGCTTGCTGTTTTGACTTTTCAAGTTCGACTCTCGGGTCAAACGCTCCATAAATATTAAATAAAATAAAGAAATAAATAAAAATAGTTAATTAAAAATATTTGGGGCTTAGGAAGGTTTATCTATTTTTTGACAGTGACAGGTGAGAGGCGGAAATGCGATAACACAAACTGTCAGTCAAAAGCAGAATGGGAAAATCTTTCACAATAAAAATAAGAGCTACAAAAATATTTGAAATATATTTTTCCAAATGTTTCAAGTGTGTTCAATTTACTGGTTAGATTTTAGGAAATATTCTTTATTAGGGATAAAGCAGTTACCAAGGATTTCCTGCCCGCTTTGCTCACTTTGCTTATCAACTGATTTCCCTATTTATCCCCGACTTCATCATTTATTTCGTAACTTTTTTTGCATGCCCAAGCATAAATTCAAAGGCAATTTGCCGGCCTTATCCCCACTCAGCTGACCTTAATTTCCTGGCCCTGGTCGGCAAAAAAAATACGAAAAGAAAAAAGGTGAAACGCCTACACTCACTCAAGATGGAGGGAAACCAAGTAACCGAAAGGTTAACAGCCCAAGTCGCGTGCTCTGCGCTTTTGTTTGCATTTCGTTAGGCATATTTACCAAAATATTTTCCTCCTTTTTTCCATCGCCATCGTCTCGGTCTTTGTTTATATGCAAAATGGCTTTGTGTTTGAGTTGAGCGTTGATTTACTCACATTTAACTTTTACTTTTCCCCGACTAAATTCCCCCTCTCTCTCTCTATATCTTTGCAGATCTTGGATGCCAGCCTGTACAGCAGTCAGTCGTTGGCCACATCGGCCATGATAGCCGTGTTCGCGCTGCTCTTGGTCTTGATTGTTCTCATCTCGTCGCTGTTCGTTTGGAAGTAAGTACACTTGAAATACAAATTACTTCAAATGGGGGTCTGCCCGACCTTAGATCACAAGCTAAGTTAATACTTTGGGGAGCAACTAAAATCTCTTTTGCTAAAAAATGTATTTAATATTTTTTGATCTCAAAATATAGTTTGTAAATATTTTTTTCGGTGCTCTCAGTGCAAAGATCCCCGCAATGACTCAATTACTTGGCCTGGCCCACACACACACAGGATATTCCCTGTGGAAATCGCCCCCTTTAATCGCCTTGTGTGGCTTTGTCTTGACTATTATCGCGGCTTGTCCCCTTCTGGCAACTATGTTTTCCTTCTTTCTTTTTTTTCCCTTGCCTTTTCTTTGCCGCAGTGGAAGCTGCAGACTTTTGAGGCTTTAAAGGAGGCGTTAACCATGGCCTGCAACATGTTGCATGCAGCGCGTTGTTGTTGCTCTTTTGCCTCTATGATTTATGTGGCTCCAAACCGCCGAGAAAAAAGTTTTCAGTGGTAGATGGCTGAGATGCGATAAAGAGGCGGAGTTGCTGAATTTCATAGAAATTTTTTAACGGCAGCCGGCCAAAGTTTTAGTAACAGTTTCCCTCTGTTGATGGGCTCAGAAAAGGTTAAATCTAACACATGCAAGTAGAGTAATAATATAGAGTTTAAATTTTAAATCTGTAAAGCCCGTCGCCAAGCGAGCCCTAAATAATGCAGCTTGCAAGCACCATCTAAAAAACTTAATCAACTTGGTCAGCTCAGAGGATAATAAATTCACTGCCGACCTGCATGCAGGTGAAACTGGTAAAAAAGCGGAGGGCAAAAGTGTTGGGCCGCAAAAATGTTCGCGCCATATAAAAAATGCAAGCGATGCATAAACATTATAAAACTATATCAAAAATGTATGTAAACATGCGAGAAAAATGCCACAAAAAAGCAGAAGAAACGCAAACTAAAGAAATAAAAACCCATTTGCCAAAGCTGTCGAAGGGAGACACAGAGGGGGGAAGTACCAGAGACGGGGAGGAAAACGCGTTGCCAGCCAAACGAAAATTAATGTAGTCTACTTTTGAGCGGAGCCACACTGACCTATATGGCAATGCGAGTGTGTTGGTGTCTGCGCCTGTGTGTGGGTGCACTTAAAACCGAAACTAAATTAAATTGCAATTTTAAATAAATGTTGCTGCAGCAGCTACAAGAAAAAAGCACGTGAGAAATGGTTCAAGCACATCCACACACACACAAATCAACTTTTAGTTGCTGCAAAAAAATGCTAGTAAAGATATAAAACAATTTACTTTTACGGTGCCCGCAAAATAAAGCAAACACACACACACAAGCGGACACTCGAAAAAAACTCAGTCAGATTGCGAAACGAAATGAAATCTGCTGCAGAAATAAACCACAAAGGCGGAGCGGCAAAAAACGAGGGCGAATGAAACAAGCCCTGGACATTGTTTGCATGTAATGCAGTGTGGAAACCCAGCCCGGAAAAGCTGGAAAAGCTGGGAAAGCTGGCAAAGATTTTTGCACGCACAGCAGAGTGAAAACGGGGGCAGAGGGAGATAAAATCCAAGCTAGATAATGGTTATAGGCAAGGCCAAAGCTTTACACTCAGCCCGGCACTGTTTTTTCTCCTCTGCTGCTGCCTCCCCGCTTTAATGGGTTAAAGTTGTACCAAGGACAGGCTTTTTTCAAGGATTTTCCAGGCCAGGCCAGGCTAGGATATTTAGAGGCCGGAAAACTTCACCCATTCCCTGGCGCTCATTAACATCAACAAGTGTTGAAGTAACATGCTCCCAAAAACACATTCGGGCTGTCCCGAAATCGATTTTCCTTTCAACAACAACAGAAAACTTGGACGGAACGCAACGGAAATATTCATGGGTCTTTGGGAAAAAGGGACTGGGAGATGCTACAAGCGATTTTCATACATATTCATTAAAGTTTGCTGACCGCACGCACGCACAGTGGGTGGAAAGTGGGTGGAAAATGGGTGGAAAATTCGGGCGCCAAGTGGGTGGGGAGTTGGGGCCAAAAGAATAACACCGAACACCGAATGTGCTGTTGCTGTGCTTCATCATTTTT
Source organism: Drosophila tani (assembly GCA_008042535.1). Taxonomy (NCBI): domain Eukaryota; kingdom Metazoa; phylum Arthropoda; class Insecta; order Diptera; family Drosophilidae; genus Drosophila; species Drosophila tani. The sequence goes on along the minus strand of VNJO01000986.1, from coordinate 97,180 downwards.
GAGGTTATGGCGAGCCAAACAAAGGCAACAAAAAACACACAGGGACAAACGGGCATCTTTATTACATAGTTATCTATGCATATGTGTGTGTGTGCGAGTCTGTATGCTTTAAGTGTCTGACCTCCCCCAGAGCCGTATCTGTGTGCGTGCCATTTTTGTGGCATTTATGATGTGGCACATTATTTTTGCTTTTATGTGCTGCGTGTCCTGGACCCCGGAGCAAGCAGGCGAAGCGAAGGCCGAAGCCCACACACAAGCATAACTATGAAAACACATAAATAAAATATCAACTAATTTTATTTATATTTCTGTTCGAGCCTCGAACAAATCAAATAATCATAATGCCGCCTCAAGGGCATCGAGGCACTGCAAGAAATAATAGGGTTTACTTACATTTATGCATTTCTTGATTGGTTTTTTCACCCACAGCCGCTTTGTGGCTTTTAAATTCTTCATAAATAATTAATTAAATCGCCCTGACGGCATGCAGGCCCCCAACCGAATATCATATAAAATTCAAACCATAAATTGCATTTATTATGATGCATTCTGTCTTTTTTTTTGTGTTTCCCCCATTTCCGCTGGTAATTACCTTAATTATTTTAATAAACCGCCAGAGTGTTTTCAGCACACACTCACTTTGGCGCAAATGTTTGCATATTGGAACTTTATTAATTACACGAATTGCACACGAGTGCCATCCCCAAAACCATATGCAACATGTGTGGATGCGGGTAAAAAATCTGAAGCGCTTGTTATTAAAATTGTTAACATTGTCGCCAGTTAATAATATTTCAATAAATGTTCAAGCTTAATTTGTGCGCAATTATAGCAGGCCCGGGAATATTTTACAAATTTAAAGCAGAGTCAAGGCCTTGTCAGGGTGAACACTCTCATTCATATTAAATGAGGAGGGAAACCCTGGTAAACGGGAGAAGTACAAGTTACAGCGGCATTAGCATTGTTGACTGTTAAATAAATAAAATCAATTTTACCTGACTGAGGCCGCCTGTCTGTTTGACTTCCTCTGGAGTTCCTCCGGAGTTTGGGGATGTGTGCAATAACAATCACAATTTCGGCTTATTAAAGCCAAGGAGCGCTGCTCATCATCATTATTATGTCGCCCCCGCTTTCCCCGTTTTGTTGTCTTGGCAATTTGGCTTTCCTCTTTTTAATCAAATGCAACCCTCGTGCCCGGAATCTCCCGAAGAGTTGCCAAGTGACTCACGCTGTCAACAGCTGTCCCGTCCTCTGCCCCAGCTCCAGCTCCAGGTCCAGCTCTTGGTAACTTGATGCCCAGTCGGTTCTTGGTCTGCGGCTTTGTCTCTGCGGTCGGTTTGCTGGTTGCCGCCGGCTGGTCAACTGCAGTGAAATTATGCAATGGTCATTTGTGAGGGGGATTTGGGGGCTAGCCGGCCGACCGACCACCAAAGTGGCGGTGTCGGTTTTGTGGCCTAAGTAAGCAGTCAAATAGCATTTACTTTGACTGCAGTTCAAACGAAATTATTGGCTGGCCAAATGTATATATTACTGTGCGGTGTGGCAAAGGGAAAACTTATTTAGAAGCTATTTTTAAAATACAGTATATACTTAGAGAGTATTTCTGCTTTATAAATTTATATTTTTTCCATGCTTCCTTTAGCTTGCTTAGTTACCTTGCTACAATCTCTTTTCAGGATATTTCCATATCAAAGTCTTAACACGCCTGGCCCCTTCTCCTTTTCCGATTCGCCTTACCTGGGGGAATATTTGTAGTACCTTTCATTCTTTTCCCAGCTCTGTACGGTTTCGTTTCTTTTGTAGTTTTACTTTTTTACGTGCCGGGCTTTACTCCTTGCAACCCCCAAAAGAGTGTGTGTGTGTGTGGCTGTAACTTTAGTTCAGAGTTCATAAATAAAAGATTCACTTCTTGCCAGTCGCTCGCATAACATTGTTGCCCCTTTGGTTGCCAGCTACTTTTTATTGTAAATTGCTTATGCCAAAGGAAAGAGCCCGTGTCTGTTTCTGCTCCCCAAAGGTATTTCGCAGTTGGCTTAAGCCCCTGCCTTTCAGCCTCAGTCTGCTTCAACCCCCTTTTTGCATATCCAGCATACAAATGGTTTACTTTCTTGCCAAATTGTACGACACTCTGGGGGCCCTGCCTTTATGGCCGGCCGGCCATAACGCTTAGAAATCAAACAAGGCTCTCAAAGGGTTAAGCATACACACAACACACACATGCTCCATCTCCAGCCCCTTCTCGTTCTTGATTTCGTTTTTACGCCTCGTAAGTGAAATGAAATGAAATGAAGCACACGCTCGATTCCATGCCATTCCATTCCATTCCGAGGCGAAGTCAAGGGCCAAAGACAAGAGTCGAGTGCGGAGAGCGGAGGGCCCTGGCTTGTGGCATGCCACATTATTTAATTTACTTTTAAGAATATTTTACCAGGCAGGCAGCCGCCCTCTTGGCCAACTCCTCCTTGTCTTACTCTCGCCAGAAAGTCAACAAGCTGCTCTTCAGCAAGCTAACATGAAATGTGAGAGGCCTAGGTGTGTGTGTATGCTTGCTGTCTATAATATCCTACAGGGAATCAAGGATACTGCACAGTATGTGGTACAGTTTGTTGGTAAGCCTCCGAAGGCAATAGAGAAGCCTTTAAACTTGGCTTTAAGCTTACCAACTTACTTCTCATTTCATCATTGTTCAGTTTACTTATTAATCCCTTAAAAGCTTAGAACACATTGTAGTTTTTAGATTGAAAACAACAGAAAATAGGTCAAACCATAGTCGTATATTCTTACTTTCCACCTTTGCTTGTCTTGGCCTCCAGGCAAATACTCCTTAAAGTAGGCAAGCATTTTTAATGTCCTCCCACAATCGGATTCCGCAAGCGGCAGTTAGCTCTCCTCCACGTGTGCTGTTTGGTGTGCTCACTTGTGTGTGTGTGCCGAGAGTTTTTACGAGCGACTTCCGGCGCTCTGACATCGCAACATGTTTACCTACAAGACATTACAAGGATGTCGGGCTCATCCTTGCCCCGTTTCGTGGCGTCAATTTAATTTCACATTTTTCATTATGCTTATGGTGGGTGGCAGTGGCATCCCCAAGGCCGTCCCTCTGTCTGTCTGTCTGTTTTCTTTGCCAGGGGCAACACTTAATTATGTTCATTATTTTCATGGCACGCGGTTGTCGCTCCTTGGGAATCCCGCCTGCTCCTGCTCTCCCGCTCATCATCATTTTGACATGCTTGACGCTTTGTGCTCATTTAAATTGAATTTTGGGGGTGTCCTGTGTGTGTGCTGCTTGCCTGCTTTGGCATTCTTTATTAATCAAATTGTGTGGAGGGGGGGAGGCCTGGTCCTTGGCTTGTTTACCTGACATTTATCAAGGTTGCCTTCGGCCTGCCTCTGTTCCTGCTCCTGCACTGGCGGTCATTACAAATCGATTTATCTTTGGCGTGGCCAAGAACTTATGGCTCTATTAGCCGGAAGCCAGAAGGCGGGGCTGGGATGCTAAATGTCTGCTAGAGCCGTGCAACATCACCATCATCATCACTCTTCTTTAGCTATCCTTGAAACACTCACTAATCTCCTCCTTCTCCCCTGTTCATTTTGCTTGCAGAAACAAACGGAAGGTGCAGAATCTGCTGCCCTGCAAGACGCCCACCCGCGGCCCCCTGAATGGAGCCATGCCTCTGGGCGGTGGCACTCTGGGATCGGCGCATCATCACCACCACCACGGGATGTACGAAGATCCCGACGCGCATCTGGGTCACCACAGGCCGCTGGTGATGCACCGGCACCATCATCACCAGCAGCTGCCGCATCATCATCACCACTATCAGCAGCATCACTCCGAGGTTAGTATCCTGGATATCCTGGATATGTGTAGAACAATAACCTGAATTATATTCCCACCCCCACTTACTCACTGAACTGCCAAACATTACGACAATCGCTGTCAAAACATTGCACACCCATTGTCTGGCATTCGGGTTTCTGCGCACTGTTTTTGATCCTGTCACATGCAATCCAATTGTAAGACGAAACCACATTTCCTTCTCCGCGAGGATATCCCTTTCTGCATATTATTCATTTATGTCTGAGGCTCTTTATGCCCATTGTACGCCTCAATTTACACTTGAACTTGACGTGGCAGATACATACAGCCGCGTACATATTCATAAGATACGGAATATCCTGCATGTCGCCTACCCTCAGTCAGCTTAATTTCAGGTCCTTTTGTGTGCCTAAATATTTTACGACTCTGACGCCTCGAAGGCTTTTTCTGACCCAAAACGTGTTTTCTTTATGGCGCGCTACCCTCGGGTTTATTTCATTTTTTCATATTTTATGTTCGAGTCTTGCGCTTTTGTCGGCGCAAGTCTCCCTGTCCCATTATTTTCGGCTCGCCACTGTGTGTGTGCTGTGTGAAGTGTGTGTTTATTTTATTGTCTGATAAACAGCTCCTTTAGGGAAGGTTATATATAGACTGGCAGCCTTAAGTAAATCCCTGTTCGATTCGCCATTAGGCCTACTTTTAAACGTTCTCGTGATGTATCCAATTAGTTAGATACTTGGCCTCGTTTTAAATGCTGAAATAAAAAACCACCCCTTTAACTTTTACTTTTAATACTTTAACTGGGGCATTCCTACTTCCTTGCTTTTTTTTTCTCCATATTTATTATTCATTTCTTGTGGCATTTTTAACGTTTTTTTGCTGTTTTTTGCCTTTGTCAGCTTTGTTCTGTTTCAACAACTGCTTACTGCTGCTTGGCTGCCTTCTGCTCCTTGCCCCTTTCCTGCTGCTTCCTTGTCCTGTCACATTTCAAAGTCCTGCCCGAGGCTACGGGGCTGTAAAGCGGCTTACTTAGAAAAACCTTTTCCTTTCCCGCAAGAGGGTTGCAATTGCACACAGAGCGTAAAACTTGCAGAATATTTTTTACAAATTTAATACTTAACTTTATTACCCTAACTGGATCCCAAATCCAAAAAATAAAACAGAAAAATGTAAGAACAGAGAGATAGCCAAAGAAAACTCGAATATCTTAAAGGATGATATTTCCTAGCACGATTTTTCTCACTGTGCTTTCAAGAAAGCGAAAGCAACATCAACCCCTTTCCCTGCCTCTGTAATATTCCGTTCTGTGCCTTTAATCATAACTAACTGAATGTTTCGCTTCTTTTTCCTTACAGCTGCTCCAAGGCAAGAGCATTCACTACCCCAGCGGCTATCCCATGACGCGCTCACCGCCGTTCCTGGTCAGCTCCTCACCTGGACCCGATCCCTATCGCTCGAATGACAATGTCTACGAGGAGCTGGGACCCGGTCGCGTTGACTCCGATGGCGAATCGGAGCCGCCACTCCATTCCGACGATGACTTCGCCGAGGACGAGCTATCGCTGCCGGGCGAGTGCAGTTTCCAGAAGGAGACCAATCTTCCAGCGGGGCCGGGAGCCACGCCCTATCACGAGAGGGCGGCGGGTGGCAGCAGTGTCAGCGGAGCAGGTGCAACAGGAGGTGCAGGGCCAGTGGGTGGCGCCACAGCGTCCAACCTGCAATTGGTAACCCAGGAGCGACACAGTGTGCTGAGCAGTGGCTCCTCGACGGGTCAGGATGCCTCCACGGCCACGGCCTCGTCGGCCAGCAACAATAATCACGAAATGGCATCTGGCTCCGTCCCGGTCTCAGCTCGCCGCACTCCGCGGACGCGCCAGCCCAGATGTTCGCAGGATCAGGATCTCAACAACAGCAGCTCCACGGCGGACATCGCCGACCTGGCTCCCCTCTACGACAATCGCAGCAATCTCATGGCCCTCGGCTACATGGCTCGCTCGACAGCCCCGCAGTTCTACAATACGCTGGAGCACGAGGTGGAGCGCCGCAACCGGATCAATGCCCAGCTCAGCAAGGCGCCCGCCCCGCCCCTGTCTACGATTTACCGGGAACGAATCCGGTATCCCAATGCCACCCAGCAGTATCCGTCGAGTGCGGCCAGTGGCCTGATGGCGGCCACGATGCGGGCGCGTACCCAGCCAAGGATGCTGGACCGACGACTGGCCCCACATCAGCACCAGCACCACCGCATCCACGCGGCGCCCATGGCCCAGGAGCCGGCCTACGGCTATGCGGAACCGATGTACAATGCCAACTACTACTACGAGAGTGCCGGAGCGGCCAGGCCGTATGCCTCCACCCTGCTGCCCGCGGCGGGAGAGTATAGACACCCCTACGGGGACTCGAGTTTCGGCTCCGATTCGGGATACAGCCACCACACGCCGGCCAGCTCGATCGGGCGCCAAGACTACGACCTCGCCGAGCCCCAGATGCTGACCCCGTCGCAGCCCAGCAAGCCCAGCAAACTGAGCTCGGCCCTGAGCTTCAGCTGGAACCGCAACTCGTCGCGGGCCAAGGCCCTTCCGGGAGGAGCCGTGGCCAAGGCGTCGGGCAACAGCAGCAACAGCAGCGCCGAGGCCACCAGCCCGAACAACAACAGCAGCGCCTGCTCCACCGTCACGTCGCAGCTGGAGAACAATAATGCGGCGGCCAGCCTCTCTCCGGCGTAGATAAAGTAATAAATTATGTCTCCAGATCATCCGTGTAAATAGGGAAGCCCCTGTACAGTTAGTCATAGTGCGTAAGCTAAGCATACTAAATATCAAAACTGTCCTGCGTGTACATCGTCAAAGCAATAGTTATTTAACCGACTATAAATACTAAGCCCAAAGTTTCTGGATAGGACGTCTGTCGTCCATCGGGGGGGTTGCCATACCACCAAGTTTTCGCTCTGTTTCAAAAGCAAAACTTGACACAAAGCAAAGAACTTATAGCTCCTAAGTGTTTTTCCAATGTGATTGCCAAATTCTACAATATAATGCTAAAAAAATATATTACATCTACGAGAATAATTTATAATGTACCATTAAGTTTATGCCTATAGTGTACGCTTAAGTTACTCATTAGTTTTGTTTGTTATTTTAGTTTTTAAGTGAAGCATAAGAGGAAGAAAACTGGTAAAGAAAAAAAAAAAATGGGTTGACAACGAAGGTCAACCGAAAATATACCAAAATATCATAAAAAACAATCATGAAATCAATTGGATTTTTATTTTTACTTACATTTTTAAAGTATTTATGTTGGGTATTTGCTAGAGATTGCTTGAGGGAATTTATTTTTAGATTTAATTTAGATGGAGACTTTTAGTTTGAATAAACAAGATTTTAATTTAAAGAATCTGCTTCCTGAAAATCAAATTATATTTATTTGGATTGCATACTTTTAGGGCCGGAATCTAATTCAAGTTGATATCCCATTAAACTGTTGCATACTTTTCAGAGGCCTTGATATGTTAACTAGCAGCGCCTCTTAACATTCCCACTATTTTAACATTTTTCACTTCTGTTAAAACTAAAGGTTTTCATTGGGCTAAATGTTCATAATCTTAATGTCTTAACACCTTTAAAACGCTTTATATTCATAATTTTTTTTAATATATTATATTAATAATTATTTATTTAATCTTTTAAGCATTTCCAAACATTAATTGCAGTATGTATTGCATTTAAGCACAGCCTTTGAACAAACGACTACCAAAGGCTCTTACAAGACTGTTTACATATTAACAAAAAAAGAACAACATATTTTACTTATACCGAAACAATAATAAACTATAAAAACAAAGTAAATACTAGTCGATAGAGCGTTGTAAACTATATCTTGATGAAAAATCCAAGCAAGAAGCGGAATCGAAAATCAGAGAAAACACCCATTAGGTATATCGAGTGAACCAGTTTAGCAGGGCGCCCTTGTCAATGAATCCCCGCGCTATAGAAAACACTTCCTAGGTTGTATGAGATTTGTAAATAGCAGAAGGGGAGACTTGCTCCCCCTGCCCCAGCCTGTAGGCGGTAAAAATATCCATTGATAGTCCCTCCCTCTGACAACCCCCCCTTTTCCCCAGCGATGTGTGTGAGGAAGCGGAAATGTTAAATTTTCTTATATGAGCACAATGCAATGTATCCTATAAACCGTAGTCTATACATACATACATATTCATACATAGAGTACATATAGCTTAGAGGTGAGCCCCAGGACGAAATGCTTGTATTGATAAGAGCCGATCCTTAGACATCCACTCCCACGAGTAGCAAGGATTATCCTTTATAACGTAGATTAACTTCTTCAGCCGTCAGCCATATGATATGAGATATAATTGCTTTAGATCGAGTTCAAGTCGTTGTGATTTTCGGAAAACCCCCATAGAAATCGAGGTCTTTAGCAGCAATATGAGGCCCGAATAGATATGGTATATGGAAACAGACCCAGTTAAATTAAATGCAGTAGCACAATCATCGAGCGAGTGAAAACAGAAAGAAAATCAGCAGCTTACAAGGACTAATCCTAAACATTAACTAGATATATATCGACCGATTCTTTCTAAAGCCATATAAAGTTAGGAACTAATACTTCATCCCGAATCTAAATTTCTTGATTTCTCGAACTAGTTTCATCTGTTAACTAGCTTAATTTCCTTTCCACTTTTATTTGAATCTTACATATCAACGATCGTATTTATGTAATATAGCACACCTGGTTTCTAATACTATCAATATCAGTACAAAAACTATATAAAGACAACACAAACTTTTATCCTAAACTTAAACCCTTAAAACAAACCAAACTCGATAAGAACTTTTTCTCCATCGCAAGTTGTACATACGGACAAGTCAATAAGAAACTTTTGCTGTAGTTCTTCCACGAAAAAACATCCAACAATTAATGTAAAATGTTAAAAGAAAAAAACTCTCTAGATACTTATGTTAGGCATCAAATTGAATTCAATTGAATTGTATGTAAATAAATTGTTTCCTGTTAATTTATTGATAACTTTTGGACAGCATATCAAGCCAATGACTCTATGTAAGGATCTTTCGTATACCGACTAAATAATTTTCTACAACTGCTTAGACTTTATATGGAATATGAGTAAGGGTGTTTTCATTTATATGCCTAGATGGAAATGGAACGTATAGAAATGGAGCGATTTAATCGAATTTATAATGTTTAATGACAGTTAACCGAAGTAAACAGACGCCCCAGAGGGAAAACCCAAACATCAATATGAATATCAATTAAATTAACAAAACGATTAGCAATTAATTATGCCCCAAGAACTAGTTAGTTTATACATTTTTTGTAAAACCAATTTAACAATTAGTTTCACCTTTTTCTATAAGCAGATATGGATACAAATTAAAAGAATGAGAAAGACAAAAAAAAACGAATCAACATTATAAAATATGAAAGAAAAATGTGTGTTTTTTTTTATTTTATTATGGGAGTATTAATTGCAAGATTTGTATAATAACCAAAGTGCATCGGGGAGTGCCAAAGTGTGGAAAATAAATATTAGATGGGATCAGATCGGTCTAGGTGAAATGTCTAATAAAATCTGCAAAATATTACTATTTTTCCTACTACTTAACTCCTTTCCTTTCTCAAGTAAAGACGGCCAAATCAAGCCTAGGCTCAACTCGGCTGCAAATTAAATATGCGCGCGTGTTGGCCACAAAGAAAGAGAGAGTAAGTGTGTGCTCCGAGTTTGCTTTAGCGCTTGTGCATGCAGTTAATGTGCTTATTTTAAAATTTAAATTGGCTTGCGCAGTGCGCACTTGCGTAAGGACCCCACAAAGAGTTCGCACTCGTGCGCGGCGAGGACGAGAGATTCCTGGGGGAGAGGAGGCGCTAACAGCTAACAGCTAACAGCGTGTGTGTGCACTCCGCTACGGGCTTCACTTTAATAGAAAGTTTGCGCTGCTCTTTCCTTTCCTTTTCTTGGGGTTTTGCATAAGGCCCATGGTGTAATTAACAGTCACTTGCAGTGGCAGATGTGTGTGTGAGTAAAGGATATGCCTGCATTAAGATAAACAACTTAATTATTTTCCCAGTTTGAATGGGTTGCACTTTTGCTGCGGTTCCAAGCTGCAACAGAAAGGAGCCGCAGCTTGTCAAGTGTGTTTGCTGTTAATTGAAGGCTTCAAGGCTTCGCCGGAGTAATTAAATACATGGGAGAAAGTGCTCGCTGAGTGGCAGCAGATTTATAATAAGCTCTATCGCAAAGCATCGGAAGTGAGTAAGTTACTTCGAGCTGCCTTCAGACACGTGTCACATACTTATATAAGCGACATCAACACAATGGACATAAATAGCTAAGCTAAATTTATAAGAGCAGCCGAAATAAATTAATGGGAATGGAGCCAAGTGTCAAATATGAACCGGACAAATCAGGTTCAAGTTCACCTTCAAATATCTAATAAAACTGACCTAGACAACTTGTGCAAAATCTAAAGTCCCAGTGAAATAGAGCGTTTTTTACGGAGCTCACAAATTGAGGAATCATCAATTAGAATCATCCGCCTCTCAAATTGTTTGCGCTCTTCTAGGTATTTACTTAAATATTGTGCATGCTTTCTGATGTCATTTGGAGCCGAAGTACTTAGCCAATTTACAAGGTAATGATGTATCATTCTCCAATTAAACGCAAATAAATTGTGTTTGTATAATGAATTAACAATGACATAATTATCATTATCAAATGGTAACTGCGACTATAAGAAATTATAATAAAATATTAACGATGTTTACAAAAATAAAGGTATAAACAATATATAAATAAAGACAAAAACAAGAAAATACGATAAATTCTGATAGTCAGACTAGTATTTCCCTAAGAGCAAGTATTTTCCTTAGAGCAAGTATTTTCCTAAGAGCGTTCTTATATTTGCCCAGAAATTCCTTAGCTAAAAACGTAATAATTTAATAATATAAACATAAAATACTCCAAAGTGTGGTGTCACCCTAAAAGTATCAATATAACTCTTTAACTTATAAAATTTTCTGAAAATAAAAGGTATCTAGAAGTTTTTCAATTAATATCTGAATAAAAGAATTACTAATTTCATATTATACTTACCCCAGCGCTTGTTAAGAATTCTGAATTACAACGCTTAGTTTCCAAAAATACCAAAACTTTAATTACCAATTTAAAAGGACCTGAGAGCTGTATTATTTGCCTTTCTGCAAAACATTTAACTAACATTTCACTATTGAGTGCAAACGCAATTAGTTCATTCGCCCGAAAACCTCAGCCTCAACTCTATCTTGTGTTAATCAAAAGTTTTAGAGCACCCAAGCCCCTTCGCCTCTTAGTAGCAAACTCCAAAAGTTACACTGCCAGTTGTGCTGGAGAGCGTTTTGTCATTCATTACAAAATTTCACACATGGCCCAATTAAATTATTTAGCCTCACACACACACTCACAGCGAATAGTTTTAATTAAATAATAGATACGAGCTACCTTAGCTTGCAGCTCTAGTTGTGGGCGTGCCACCTTCTCAGCAGCTGCTCTTGTATTTTTTCCCCATTTCGGTAGTCAACTTTGGCACTTTGAAAAGTTTGCCAGGCGAAACGGCTCCCGAGACAAAAGCCTATGGCCGAATAGCGTTAAATGTGTGTCAACTATACTGGAAAATGTCTTCTTTACCTATATCCAACTCTTTCCCGGGGAGTTTGTAAGACATTTAAAATTAATGTGCTATGGAGGCGTTTGAGAGCTTACAAGACACGTCGAAGACAAGTCGAGGACACGGAGCCGTTAACATAATCGCTAGAGCTTAGCGCACACATATCCCATCCCCTCCCATGACATGGCACTGCTCAACACTATTCGAAGTGGTTCGGAGCAGAGCGTCCTGTCTCTGGGCATGTTTCATTCAAGAGCTTGAAGTTTCCTTAGTTAAAACCAGAAGTAGGTCAGCTTTTATTGGTTTTATTTTAGAGTTATGTATTCGAAATTGTGGGTCAGTGTTGAACAGTGACCGGAGACTCGAATGACCTAAGCAGTGTTTGTTAAGCTCTTGAGAGGCACTGCATGTGCGACAAGGGTCTTATCGCTTATCTATCTGTCGCAGACACATGATATACAATAAGCATTTGCGTTGCATTTTTTCGCCAGTGCTCTCTGCAATGCAAAGCCCTTAAGTAAGTTCGGTATATAAGCCACAAATCATGGGACTTCAGTGGAATATTAAAGCTGGAGGCCTTTTTTTGTATTTTCATTTAATTAACATCTGTGGTAGATAATGGCCAAGAAATATTACGCCATTACATAAAATAATTTATTATTAAAAAATATTTTTCTTAAAAAAAAAATTAAAACAAATTCTTAAAATAAGAAAAATTTAATATATCCAACTTTCAAGGGCCACTTCATATACAAAGTCATACGATTCGAGAGAGTGTTCTTATCTTTCCAAACATGTAAATATTGACCAACCCTGGACAGCGAAATTTATCATCATGTGAACGTCTCAGTACCTCATTAGATATAATTTGATCGATTATTGCCTTATGTCCCGGTAATTATATACTTGACCAACCGTGGCCTGTTCGGGGCTTCAGTTCTTGATCTGAGGCCGTGTCACAAGCAACCCGTTCGCAATAATGTCAGCAAGTACCCAAGTATTATCCCTACTGTGCCTGCTGGCTTGTCTTCTAGGAAGTCACACGATCCAGGCCCAAGATGAATTAGGAATGCCATGTAGTGATCAGACGCCCAAAATCGAACTCGACCTCGATCAGGTGAGTAGAAAGCTAAGTAAATCGGAAAAGATTTACTGACAAATGTCCTTCCAGTTCTCTGGCATCTGGTGGGAGGTGGCCAGACAGCCAGCCGGAATCGATTTCTGCACGGAAGTGAATATTACGGTGTTGGATCAAACCGAGAATAATGTCCTGATCGATACCACCTACGGAGTATCGCCCGATTATCCGTGGGTGAATCAAACCATGAATGCCACCATCACAGTGGTTAATAAAGCTATCGCCCCCAATGGCTATAACTTCACCTACTGGAATCCACCCGGTTACACTCCCTACACAGTGTTCAAGATTCTTCACACTGACTACACCGACGTGACCTTCGTTTGTGGCTATACAAACAAGTCTGACGAGTCGACATCGTTTGCAATGATCCTCGCCAGAGATCGTACACCCACGACCGATGCCCTAAATAAGATGCAGAGTCAGGCCTTTAACTCAACCCCGAACTTCCTGAACGGCACCATGTCAGTGATTACTCAAGGCGAGACGTAAGTGTTGCATATTTAAATATAGAAAAGAGTCAGACATTTTAAGGAAACTCCTATAGATATAACTTTATTACTCATATAAAGTAATTCTGAGTTGAATATGATAAGCTTTGGGTTTTTGTAAGCTTTCTAGATAACTATTTTTACTTTATACTTTTAAAAATGATTTCCCACTTAGGTTTTATTTCTCTTATGACTATAGTTATTTTCATTTCAGTTGCTATGCCGCCGCTGGAGCCAATCCTTCAACCATTATCTCCTTGCTGTTGATTGCCGTGGCCTTCGTTTTCGGACTGATCTGATAATGTAGTTCATTATCCGGGGCGAAGCGAATCACCCTTTTTTTGGATTATAATATTCAAATAAAACATGTAAACTTAAAATAAATGTTATATTGATTTGTACTTTGTACAGTAATTATGTAAATAAATACAGCAGAAAACGTATTAATAAAAACAATTTTATTTCTCAATGTCGGACGAATAAAGTATTAACTCGAATAACTCTTTTGCTTCTTCTTGTTTACTTTTATCATTTTAGTTCTCTTGTGCTTACGTTTCTTTTTCTTCAGCACATAGATTGCAATTAATAAGAAAAAATGTTTATCATTCCCCGAGCTTGTTTCAATTCCTGTGCTTTTCGCTTTCTCTGTATTGTTTCAATAGTGACTCAGAGTCTGGCAGCGATAAAGCAGTGTAATCCAGAATTGTAGGATGTTACTTTCCTATGAGTATATTCTTCTACTGGAAGATAGATCACCAAGAGGCTTAGATAAAACTGAACGTGAAAGACTCCAATTAATTTTATATTTTCCTCTTGTATCTGCCAGTAGAGATAACGAAATTTGCCCAGTGTATAACTTTGCTGAGGGCAAAGAGTGAGTAATGGGGAAAGGTACAAGTGCTACGTACTTCTCTTATGAACGAATTGCTTTTATGGAGCCATTAGAACATTACAGTCGGTAATTAATGCTCGTATGTAACGATCGTTCTGGAAGTTTCCTATTTAAATTTTTAGTAATATATTTCTAATTAGACATAATAATTTTTTAATGTAACTAGCTAACATTTCGGACAGGCTTCATCAGAACCCTGACCTATCTTTCAGCAAATCTCTGCCAAATTATATTTTATTGCCGAGATAGTAATTGAAATTAAATGCCAAGAAACGAAGCCCCGATAAGGAGTCGCCAAAATCCTTATTGATAGATATTGCCAAATTATTTTTAGACTAAAGAGTCATTTCCCGGAAAAAGCTTTACCGCTAAGACACAATATTTTACCGGAGGGGAGTTTTCAATGGCAAAGGAACAAGAACTGAGTCCACCAACACACTCAACTGATTGTCGAAGCCAAAGAGATTAGTCATGCCATTCGGCCGATAACAGACGTCAGATATACGTAAATCAGTGACAGAACCCAGCGCCTCCACATCGATAATGGCTGCGAAAATACTGACAAAAAGATACACGGCTATAAAAGCCAGTGGCGGATGGGGATCGAGCTCAGTTGAACGACGCACTCGCAGCGAACAGAACGCAGTCACAGAATCGTGCAGCGGGAAGAAATTAAATAAAAAAAAACCCCCATAACCGTAAAAAACCCCAGTGACATCATGTGCAAAAGTGTGATGATTTGTTTGGCCATCTTGGCCGCAGCCACCATTGATCTGGCCCAAGGCCAAGCAGTGTCCTGCTCTAATGCCACCGGACTAGATTTCAATAATACACAAGTGAGTGAATGCAAAATACAAACAATAATTGGTTCGTTCTCGCAAAGAACAACCTTTGAAATAAATTGCAAAAGTGGAAAAAAAATTATACACCCCAAAATTTTAAATGGAAACGCTTTTATTTTCATATTTTAATTGAAGAGACTAATTAAAGTGGTGTTTAAGAATTGAAATACAATACTTGAAAGGACAATCTTAATTGTATTTAATTTTAAACAATTTTAAAATTATATTTAGTTTATTATTTAGTTTATTTCTTAGCCCGAAATAAAATCTCTCTTATTCGCTTTCTAGTTCGCTGGCCAATGGCTGGAGGTGGCTCGCAATCCTGCTGCGAATGTGTCTTGCATTACTCTGAATGTTGCCTTCTGGAACAACACCAATCTGCTGGTGAATGTCAGTCACTCGAGCAACGCTCAGTCCCTGTACATGGACGTCAACGAGAAGGCCAATATCACGCTGGTGCCAGGCCAGACATATTACAATGTTTCCTTCGTGAACGGCCAACAGCAGAGCAATAGGACCATCAAGCTGCTTGAATTTGTGAACACCACCTACCTGTTGGGCTGCAGCTACACGAATGCCGACGACGCCTCGACCAGCGCTGGCTTTATCCTGGCCAGGGGCAACTATGACTACAGCAACCTAGCTATAGCCAATAACGATGCCTCAGTGAAGTACTCCAACTTCCTAAATGGCACCGTTAACAATGTTACGCAGGCTGGGTACGTCTTGGCCACAAATTCCACCCTCTAACACATTATTAATTGTGATCTTTTAACCCATCCAGTTGCTATGCCAGCTCCGCCGGAAAGAGCCTGCCCCTGATCACTGGCTTCCTGGCCATTGCCCTGCTGCTGATCAAGGCCTAAGGAGAGAGAAAACGAAGAAAATGAAGATGCCACTTCCTGCTTTTGCCCAGCATATCCGAAAAGAAAAATAGCCGAAACCAAAACCCTTGCCTAAGTTATTGCGTCAGTCTCTTTATTTAGTTTTTAGTTGACTTTACACTCCCCGCCCTGAAAAACCAGCCAAGGCAAAGGCGATGATGTCAAATAAAAATAAACCAAAGTGGGAGGAGGCTACCCATAAAAAAGCCCCCACAGAAAAAAGAACAGACTTCGATAAAGGCTTACTCAGGCAGAATCATGTGTCTCAATGCGCTGCTGCAATCAGTGCTTTAATTTGTCGGCAACTTGTACCAGGTATGCGTGATAAGATAAAGGTAAACGATAACGAAATATACGACTCCGCCACCAGCTCTTGTCTACTTCCATCATTGCTAATATCCAAGGTGCGACCCATAAATCAATCACTGGCCGCGTGTTCACAGGCAAAAAGATTTCGAACGCTTGCCACTGATTAATTAATTGATTGACAAATCACTTCAGTTCGCCAGTTGGCATTGGTGTTATAAATGTTAATTACTCCGGTACACCCGGATTTCTATGGGCTTATCTCCCTTCGATTATATGCCCTAATGATGGTCATTATGCGATAAGGAGTACCTGGAATCAGTTTCGAGTGGTTTACAACGGTTTGATTGGAAAGCGGTGGCAAAGTAAAGTGGTTATCATTTTATTGGTAACATTAAGCGATAAAAACACTCCATTTTATTAGAGAACATTTTTGATAATTACATAAATGTTAAAGGGTGCTATCTGTTCCTTAAAAGTAACTCGAAGATTCCATTGAGTTCAGTTCAAACTTGTGTAGCTCTTACGGGGTAACAATGTCACAACAAAAGTGCTAGAAAAACAAACTTGATACCCTTAAAATAATCATATCTTTTTGGCTGGTAAAAACCAACTAAAGAAAAACTTTTGGTGGTTTTTAAATAAGGTAAAACACTGGTAAACATCCATTAATGATTCATAGACAAATTTGATAAGATAGGAAATTAAAGGGAAAAATGTATACAAGTACTACTTCGACGCGTTTATTTAATTGATAAAAACATTGGCGCCGAATACTATGTTGAAGTTATATTACAAAATTTTTGCTTATCAACTAATATTTTTATTTACTTTAGTAAAGTCAGTTATATAGCAAGATTAATTTACTTTTTTTTTATCAACTATGTGTCTATGTATCTAAGTTTATCACAGGTTATTTGCAAACGAAAACAAACATACTCCCTGGCAGGGAATTCAATCTATTCATGCCAAAACAATTTTATCTAGCACTTGCACCCTCTCATATCGCTTTTAGTCAGATGTCAGAGGAGTTGTCACCTTCAAAAATAACAGAAAACAGAGCGAAAAAATATCAGGCAGACACTTAATTGTCGGAGCAGGGAAGGGCAAGTCACGAAGCCGGGGGAAGGCAACTCAGTTAACGCACACACACTCGATGCTGTGATTTGTTTACCGCCCCCCGTTACGTTACGTTACGTTCCCGAAAAGAAAACACTTCGAGTGCTGGCCAAGTCTCTCAAATCAGATACAAAATCCTCGGGAGCTTCGTCCTCTTACACACTTATCGGGCTTCGAGCTTCGGGCTGGCTGCTGCTGATTTCTTGTTTATTTATTCGGCTTCAACCCAATCAACCCGCCCACCCACACATCCCAGATACCGATGCAAACAAACCCACACGAATGTAAACACAGGGCCACTAAATCACTGAACACTCTCGGCTTTGGCATTCACACCACCGCCACCCCATTCCCCAGTATCCACTTGAAGGACGCCTGCTCCTGCGATTTCTTTTGTTGCGCTGCTTGACCCGCGGCTCCTGTTCCTCCTCCTGACCTCCACTTCCTGGGGTTTGTTTATGTTTATTTGTTGGCACAATTTGGTTACATTGTTTGCTTACAATCTACTCATTGTTTGCAGGGTTCGTTGTTGTTCTTCAAATCAAGTTTACATCGATTAAGTAGCTGTAAAATCTGTTGCCAAGAACAACACAACACAAAGGAAGCCCAGCAAAAAGTACCCAGGAGAAGGGATCTACCAAATTTGCGTAAAACTTGATCTCAATTTATCTACCTTTCACCAGGTCTTAACTGGAATATATTAGAACTTGTGAGGTAGAATAACTCTAACAGTATATTTCTAGACTTGTAGCTAAATTAATATTTATTTTTGATATATATTTCCTTTATATATAAAATGTTCTTTCTCTTAAATATTCCAGTATAAAATACCTCTGACTAAAGCATAATAATCTCTCACCTCACTTGGCAAAGATATTCATGAATTTCGCCCACAAACACAGCCAGACAATAATTATATGCTCTCAAGTAGCTAATCATCCAACGATCCAGCAGCCAGGGCCAAGCTCAGACCAAAGCCGACCGCAACAAAGTCCAGGACCGAGGGCTTTTGGTCAAATGCCAGACAAACAAAGGACGCCTCCAATCAATGCTAATAGCAATCGTCCTGCAATATACTCAAAGTGCTTAGGAAACCGAATGCCAAGAACCACACGCCCGGACACAGGACGCTGGGCGGGAAAATGGACAGGCTTTTGGGAGAGATGCCATGGAGCAGAGCAGACAAAACTATTAATTAATTTCCCAGTCACTGCAGGCCATCGACTTTGGACCCTGCCTGCCTGCCGCATGCCGTTGACATTTCAGTCAAAAGCAAAGCCAATACAATTTGGCCAACAGATCCCAATCTCCTCGGAGGTGCGGCGGGCTAATGATTTTGCCAAATGGTGTGAGACAAGTTTTTACAAAGGTACAGACTACAGACATATCTTTATTCGGTGTCGAGAGGGAAATGAACGCTTTCTTAGACCCTAAGTCCTGGCCCTTCAAACTGTGGATGTGTAATTGTTTAGGGTGGCTTAGGAGCCCGATGTTATCATATAAATTGAAGTCTTAGCCAAGTTTGCGGCACTCGAGTCTCAAGCATTTCTCAGTGGCAATTGTCACTCAAGTGTTGCTACTCCTGAGCTACTCAGGCACACTGGAAGTGAAGCTCTACTAGGTAAAAATCAAGTTGGTCCAGTTTTTGATTAAATAAATATGAAGAAACATTAAACTAATAACTACAATAATATTATAAATATTTTCATACATAATAACCTTTATTATGGGTATTATTTTAACTAAAACGTTTGCTCCGTTTAAAATTAAAGGGGTCTTATGATTTCTCTCAGTGCCTCATCTTCCCGAAAACCTAAATTTATGCTGATCTCTGGCCTTTCGCCTAAGCGCCTTCGCATTTGCATAGATTTCCCAAAACTTGGCAACAAAAACATGATTTGATTTCCACCCGGCATCGGATAATACTTCTCAATATGCGTATATATATATGTATATATGCATGTGTTTATGCGCTGCCACAGGTGGGGGTAATTGAATGGAGGTCCTCAGTCATTTACATTCAATTAACAGTTGTAGGCCAAAGCGAATTGCCATCTATGAGATACTTGTACGGCTTGTCTGGACATTATTACTCGACCGCCCATAAATATTCATGGACAACAGCCAGTGGCTTAGTCCAAAAGGGTTCAAAGTACACTCGAACTTGCTTATCTAGGCATTTCTGCAAGACACAAATTATTGAATTTTACCTAATATAGAGAGTGATAATAATTCATAAAGATAAACTGTCTGCGACTGATAATTTTACTATCTTCGAGAGATAGGAACAAACTTTTCCTAACAATAAACAATATTTGTAAACAGACATAAATTAATTAAAATGCTGATTAATAATAGATATATTTAGCCTCAGTTCATAAGAACTTGAATATTTTTCCCCCTTTTCGAAGGCCGCACCTAAGCATTTCACATTCAGGCATAATTTATGCCACATGAACTTCGCCTTTTGTGTAATGGAACTGTGTCTTGTCTTTAGTTGACTCAGGGCTAATGCATAAGATAATTACAGTTCCAGGGAAAGTGTCTCTCGGATTAGAATTCCATCAGGTCAAAGTAGCTGCCTGGATGAATCTCAATTTATGAGGAAATATGGAGGAGAATAATTTTAGTACAGCTTCATCCTATCAAGATACAAATATTAAGCTTAAGCTTAAAACATTATTTTGCATTAATTTAAAAAGGCTCTTCCCGATCCCACTAATACTCACAGTCCCTCCCAACGGATAATAAATCCCTCACCTTGTGTCTACTTTCGGCAGACATTAACCTTTCCCTACATATATTACACAACTTTTCCATAAACTGCAAACGTGTGAATCCCCTTTTGACAGCTCGTCACATCTGCAATTAAAGCAATTAATTAGGGCCCACCCCAGGCCCCCTCAGAGCAGCAAAGCTTGAACTGTAAAAGAAAACGAACTGGAGAAGAGCAACCTCCGAGAGCGCACACCTTCCATCCATCCTAGAGCCATTATTTTAAATGCCAATTACAGGTGGAGCAAGAGCAGGAGAGATGGATATAGGAAGAGCGTTGGCGCAAATTGCTGCAAATCCATTGCGGATGGCTAACCTTCGCTGTCGATTTCCGCCTCCATCCATTCCATCTCTATGTGAGTGGGTTTCCCGTTGTTGGCACAGGCATTATTCGTAACGAGCGACATGATCATAAAAATAAACGCAAAATATAACACAAAATGCAAACACAATAATGGCCTGGGAGTGCCTTAGTTTTTATTTTTACACCTGTTTACAAACAAAGCAACAGCAACAGCAAAAGCGAACGCAGGACGCAGGACGACCGAATTTGACTGCGCCAGCACGCACACAATTAAATTTCCGGTACAACACCTACACGGGAATCCCCCGACAAAACCCCTTGAAGCCCCCCTTAAAATACACTTTGATTTCCGTGCGAGCCGGTGTGTGTGTGTGTGTGTGTGTGTGTGCAGCGTGTTTGAGCCATTAAAATTACGCCTAACGGAGTTGCAAACACACCCAAATATACACATTACAGAGAAAATAAATTTTGAAATAATTATTTTATAGGAGAAAAAAATATTGAATTGTTACCGTGAATTAAATAACGGAAATTAGTACTTTTTAGAGTGTTTTACTTAATTATTTACATTTTTACTAACTAATCACCTGAAATAAACGTAACTAAATAAGAATTTAAGACTAGATTTCTCAGTGCACAAATAGAAGACGTAAAAATGTGCGAGGCTCACGCGGCGTATGAGTATTTTTCTGACTCACTCTAACTGCTCTAACACGTTTCATTTGAAATCCATGGCACGTTTGCTCCAACAGCAGGACCAGAACTCGCACCCGGAGACACGGAGCAATTTTCAGCCATGGTGGGCGTGGCAGGTGGCGGAAATAATGCGGCGGCGGCATCGACGTCGGTGACGACAATGCCTGAGTTGCTGTCAAAATTGGCAAAAATCGGCGTTGCTGCCGATGCCGCCGCTAACTAAAAATCAAAGGCGTCTTTGCCTACTTCGATTCCTTGGAGGGCAGCTACGTGTGTGAGCCATAATATTTTCTGTGCCTGCACAAACACAGGCACGCACTCCCGGCAAACTTAGACATACAGTCGCACACGTTGCGTATACGTAATATTTGCTTGGGATTATTACCAGGCCAGGCACTTGAGACGCGCACACGTCGCACCTCCAATAAAAATTTATACATGTTTATGTATGTGCCTGCACTTAATAATAAAATTTCGTTTAATTTCGAGTTTTGAATTTCATTTTTATGATTCCTTTCGCTTTCCATCTCCTCGGCTGCTTATTTATTTTTTTCCGCCAGGTGTTGTTGTTCGCCGTAACGTGATAAAATTTTAATTATATTTGCAGACGAGAAGAGATTGGATATTTATTTGGTTTTCGCCTTCACATTGTTGCTGAATAGCTACTCAGTGTAATTTGATTTTTAATGGATCTTGTTTCTAAATGGAAGAATAAGATACGGAGTGTAATTGAGATTACCAGTTTGGGATGTTGGAAGGGAAATCACATATTATAATGATTTTACACTATATATTAATTTGTTGACACTTAATCAATGACTCACACAATCTTCTTTAAGCACTTGTCAAATATAACTTCCGATAACTGCAGTCTCGAGCCAATTAGTTTGGTTTTTTTTTTCAAAGCTGGCACATCCGGCATCATATCATATCAGGCATTCGAGAGCCTTTAGATAACTCTATCAATTGGCGAAAATACCCCCGGATGGTTTAAGGTGAATCACCACCGAGCAGAAAATATAATTTTTAGCAATCTCCGCTTGCCGTCAAGTACTTTTTAATTAGTTCCACTTTAAGGCCAGCGGCTGCGGGCCTTTCTGGGAATGCATTTTGGGGGCTTATAAAATTTCATTAGGGAAAAGCGAAAACATTCTGACATTGATGTCGGCTTAGTCCGTCTAAGAACTCCACTGGACAGTCGACTGTCTGGCGTCTTCGGTGTGTTTGCTTGTCTTCCCTTGGCTTTTGCCTAATGGACGCCTGCCAACAGCTGGCAGGACACTTCGGGCAGCTCAAAATCATCCAGCTCCTGCTGCCAGTGGCGGTAACATTGTATTCGAGTCAGGTGCGTTGTGAATTTTGCTGCAACAGTCATTATAATAATGCCACAACGAAGTGTGCTCGGAAATAATAATCAAGTTGGTCGGGAGTGTCGGGGGAACGGGAGCGGAATAATGGTCGTTGGGTAGAGAGGCGCAGGGAGCACAGCTGCTGGCACTTGATGGTTTCATGTAGGTCGTAGACCAGCCAAGGCACTTAAAATTTCATTTAAATATGGACTCCTCGTTGAATGTGCAATCGTGCATTGTTGCACTTCTGCTTCGGCAGTGGCAGTGTTGCAATCGCAATAATCGCCTCAAATAATAACTTTAAGTGCATAATTTTATAAAGTTCTAGCCAAAGCCAGTTATGGTTATTCTTGGTTCGAAAAGTACGTGAGAACGCTTTGCACTTGGTTTAGTGAAAGGAATTACTGAAATTGTGCCAAGGCAATTTACCTTTATAATTTCCCTATTTTTAATTTTGCAGCAGTTTGAAGGGAAGATATTTGGAAAAGCGTAGAAAAATGCAAAATTTGGTTGGAAGTAACATTTAACTACAATGCATAATAAATGTTATTTTGTTTGCTTAATTTTTACATTTGTTTTTATTAATTTTGCCTCAAAGGAACTTCAAAAACATGAAATTCTAGCAAAAACCTTTAATAAAGGATATAAGCCAATAGGAGCTGGGAAATCAATTCTCATTCCGATTATAGTAAACCCTAAATCAACTTTGGATGATTTAAGTGTCTGAATTGCGCTTGTGCTCTGTCTGTTGCCATAACATTCGATTAGTCCAGCCGCCTGTTTCGCGTTACTGATTTTCAGGGCGTTTTCCTTGCCCCCTCGCATGTTTCCCATTTGCGTTTAATTGATTTTGTGTAAAATAGCGCAATACAACTAGCAAAAGTCGCCCCATCCACAATTTCAGAACTTTTCACGCAGTTGTTATGCAAACGCATTTAGCGCTAATTGTTCGCATATATATAAAGTATCCTTTTTCTAGCGTTTGCATAACAAATCGTGATCCGAGTGGGCAGATGAGTAAGTGGTAAATGCTGGACACCAGACAGTATATATGTATCTATACATTTTTACACGGGCGCATAAATGGCCGGCTCTGATTAAAAACAGATTTGTTCAGATTGGTTTTATAACAACCCTTCCATGCAGACATTGTCAGAATTACAACAGTCAGACTTTGCAATTCAAATTTGTGAGATTACGGACTATATTTTGAATGGTTCGATTAGGGGATTTAATTTGAATTTCCAATTTGCCAAAAAATTAACTTAATAAGTTTGGAACATAAAAAGTGGTATTTTTTAAATGTAATTCTTAGGGTTTCTGTTAATTCAAAAATATATAAAAACTCCTGATTTGACTCGAAGCAAGTGTGAGGAAGTGTAAAGTCAATTAAACTTTTTAATTTTCATTTACATTAAAATTATGCTGCCATTTATTTGCCTTGCCTTGCCATTTGTTGCTGACGCTCGCCGCTTTTGATAAAAAACATTTGCATATAACAATTTTTCTCACTTCACTTTCCGAAAAAGTTTGCTTCCTTCTCATTTGCATAACTCAACATCTAGACAAACACACAGCTGGAAAGCTGGGAAACTGGGAGCAGAGTGATAACATAAAAAGGGAAAGTCACGGAGAGCAAATATGAATCATACGCCATGTGTGGCGAATGCGTTAAAACAAGCATTTCGAGTGTGAAAGTAAAAAATAATCTGCAAATATAAATATTTACATACAAAAAAATTAAGAGCAAAGTTTGGGAGATAAAAATTAATGGGACTTTGAAATAAAATGATGAGAACTCCCAGCGGAACATGTTCTTAACAACAATTTAAAAACATGTTAAAAGCTTAGTTTGTTTAATATAAAGCTTAACAATTCAAAAATTGAAATTAATTAACATATATATAATATATAATGCGCAAAGTTTTAATTGTTTATTGAACTCTTCATAAAAGCCACAAAAAAAAAAACATAAAATCTATTATTCTTTGTCTTAACTGTAATTAGCTGAGATCTACCATTAACTTAAGTGTTAATTTCTGTTAATTTATATAAATGAAATCTTAATAATCAATTCAAAATAACAAATAATTTATTCCAGATATAATGAACGATAGCACATACTTTTGTACCCATTATTATGAACTGTATTAAATGATTTACTTTAACCGGTTAGGTCAATACTAAATTCACGTGTTAAAATCTTCGCGATATCGTCAATTGTTAGCCTTTTTAGCACTTTTTTGTCAGAGTAAATATTAGCTTATTCTCATTAAGTTATAATAAATAAAAAAGTTTGAGATAATTCTCTTGTGAGAATTATTAAACCATGGGAGAGATATCCCCCCATAATGAGTAATTTGTAAACCTTGTGATACACTCATAGATGCCTCTCCTACTTCGTTCTTAATAGCTATAAGTCTGTGCACTCCTTTAACCCCCTTGACTAATAAATAAACCAAGTGTTAACAAACCTCGCGATATCGTCAATTGTTACACGTCGACTGAACAGACTTTTTGGCACATTTTTCCAGCGTCTAATCAAGATATTATCCAATTAACAGGTTCGAGATAATTGCGATGGCGTCAAAGGCGATACGAGCAGGGAGCTTGACAATCAAACAAGGGGGTTTGAACTAGATATGTTTTATTACAGCCCAAAAACACACCCAGCCGGAGAGCGAGATCTCACCAGACACAATGTCAATTGAGGCTCTGATGTGTAAGGCAAACAAGAGATGCGAGCAATCTACGCGATTCGCGATCTCCGGATCTTTATCGGTGGGATGAGCTCGACCGGTGCTATCATTCGGCAGTTGCGATTTGTGGCGGACAGACGTGCGATTAACTAAGCCAACTCTAACCAACTACTTAGCCATGTATCCCCAACTGGAGACGGAGGCCGAGGCGCTGGAGAAGGCCACGGCGCGAGCCCTCCTGCCGGGCGCCATCAGCAAGCCGGCCAGTGAGGCTGGCAAGGCTCCGACCGCCGCCAGCAAGTGGAAGCGCCGCCTGCATCGCCATGTCCCGGTCTTCCAGTGGCTGCCGCTGTACTCCACCGAATGGGCCATCGACGATTTTATAGCTGGGATCACTCTGGGTCTCACCATCATTCCGGAGAGCATGGCCTGCGCCCTGCTTGCCGGTCTGCCGGCTCGATATGGTCTCTGTTCCGCGTTCATCGGACCCTTGATCTACATGGTCTTTGGGTCCATTGACAAGGTCATCATAGGACCCACAAGTCTGGTGGCCCTGGTCAGTGTCCAGTTCACGGTTGGGCGACCCATCGAGTTCGCCTTCCTGCTCACCTTCCTCAGTGGAATTGTGCAGATCATCATGGGATCGCTGCGCATGGGTAAGTGAGGATACACTGAAAGAAAGAGTAATCTTTAAAAATGAAATTTCTAAGGAATTCATCTAGTGAACTGCAGTGCAGTAAATATAAATCATAATTATAATCTTTTGTCATTAATGATTAATCAGCAAAGAAACCGGTTGTTTTTTCTGAAGCATCAATTTGATTCGTAATGAAAACTTCTTGAAAGTAATAAGAAATTTTTAATGATTCCTTTTTCAATGCGTCACAATAATTCCTTTTCAACTTGAATCGCATTATTGAAGCAAGATCTACTATTTTAACAAGGAATCTGAATCGTATTGATTACAAAGAAATCAAAAAGAATATTCCAAATAATTCCGCGATTTTCCTTAGTGTCCAGCGTTCAAGTATCAGCTGGACTTGGTGTGATCTCATTGCTAAATTGACTTAAGTGCGACATGTGTTACTTCCCCCATGAACTTGGTCTCTGGCGGTGCCAATTGGATGGAAATAGATCCGCTTTAGAGCTCGCTTTAAGCACCTAATTGAGTGTGTAGCTGCGTGTGATAACTGTTGTGCGGTTGGTCCGCGATTAGCGCTATTTGAATCAATTAGCACTTCTTCCGAGGAGATTCGGTGTGTGGACTTATATGCGGAACTAGAATGGATATCAAATCAGATATCAAAGAGTGGGGGAGGTGTCATTGAAGTGTCTATTGGAATATGGAGCAATTATTACCTTGGCAGCAATAATTGCTAAGTAAATAATAAAACATTGAACCTGGTCAAATTTTTAACTACAATTATTTTTTAACAGTAATTTTTTGAGCTCCATAAATTTTTTTTTACTGTAAATCAAACAAAAACACCTCTTAACGAGTTGAGGTAAATGTGATGATGAAACATTAAACTAACAAATTTCTGATAACGTATAGGATTCGCTGCAAACAATTTATATTTGTTGGCGCTGTGCCAAAATAAGAACTCCGGGGCTTAGATTTAAGTAATGTAAATATATATTTTAAATTGGACTTTCACCTATTTTCCACCACTCCTGCCCTAAGCGGAGCACAAGACGCCCTATCTCTAACAATTAGTGCACGCCCGACTCGCCGGCCCACACCATCTGGGTGATCACGCCGCGCTTTCGCTCCGCTTGGACTGCTGCCTCCTCCGCTGCCTTCTGGACTGCCGCTGCAGCCTCTGCGGTTACTGCTACAAAACTCCCCAACAGACTGCCCCGCCTCACGACCTGCCTCGCTCTTTTATACCCCCTGCAGCTGCAATCCAGCAGCCCTCTCTCCCGCCAAAACTTCTTTCTCTCAATTTCTTCGCTTTCACTCCATCTCTCAATGAGAGAAATGAGAGCGGAGAAATTGAGAGAAAGAAGTTTCGATTATAAATTTACTCTTGTCGGACTGGGATATTAAGAAATAAATAAATAAATAAATTTCAGGCTTTATCTTCGAGTTTATCTCCATGCCAGTGATCAAGGCCTTCTCCTCGGCCACAGCCATTTTGGTAATTGAATCCCAACTAAAGGTCCTGCTGGGCATCAAGTACTTAGTGGCGGGTCTCATGAATTCCGTGGGCATGCTGAGTTCCCGAATTGATGAGGCCAATATGGCGGATCTTACAGTTGGCATTTGTGCCATTGTTTTTCTACTCCTATTAGAGGTGAGTTTAAAAATTATTTAAATATATTTTAGCCCAAAATCGTATCTCTTTTCTAGTTACTAGAACGCGTGGCTCACAACGAGAACAGGCACAAAGTGCTAAGGATTTGCTGCCGGTATTTGTCCACCTCCAGGAACACCTTGATTGTACTCATTGCCGCCATTGTGTCCTACATATGGATACAAAACAATGGCCATGTTCCATATGCCCTCAGCAAAAATGCCTTGGCGACTTTGCCCAACTTCACAGTGCCCAGCCTGAATGTAGTTACTCCCGAGCGGAGCTACAGCTTCTGGGAGGTTTTGAAGGAGCTGAACATGGGCATTATCGTCATTCCCATAGTGGGCATACTCACGAATATATCCATTGGAAAACTGAGTGAGTGTGGGAATGGAAATAGTATAAAGAAGGCATGAATTTTAATATATTTTCCTTGGTACTGACAGCCCCCAAGGGCTTGGTGGACACGAATCAGGAACTCCTCACTGTGGGACTGTGCAACATGTTCGGCTCCTGTGTCCAGGCGATGCCCTCCTCGGGAGCCTTCACTCGGTATGCCATCAGCACCGCCTGCGGCCTGCGGACTCCCATGGCCAATCTGTACTTGGGTGAGTCTCGAATAAATACCTTAGTCTTCGAAATCCCATGGTTAATTTCCTCTCCTGGCAGGCATCATTGTCCTGCTGGCCCTGAGCTACCTGAGTCCGTACTTCAACTACATCCCGGAGGCGACACTGGCCGCCATCCTGATATGCTCGATATTCACCCTGCTGGACTTTAAGTTGCCGCTGCGACTGTGGCGCGACTCGAAGCGCGACTTTGCCACCTGGCTGCTGTGCTTCTGCGTGTGCGTGCTGTTCGGCGTGGAGGTGGGCCTGTTCGTGAGCATCGTTGTGGCTGCCCTGCACCTGCTCTTCCTGTGGGCCCGTCCCGAAATCCGGGTTAAGATCGAGCAGGTGGAGGAGATGCAGTACATCCGGGTCACGCCCGGCAACGGGATCTACTTCCCGGCCATCAACTACCTGCGTGAGCGGGTGCTCAAGGCCTGCACGCAGGCGGACTTCAAGATCACGGTGGTGATCGATGGACAGTGCATCAACGGGATGGACTACACCGCCGCCCAGGGCATTTCCAAGCTCTCCAGCGATCTGTGCCGCCAGGCGGATGCATCCAGCTCGACGCTGCTGATCCTGTTCAGATTTCCTGAGCATCTGCAGCGGTTAATCGATCACACTGACAACCTGGTCTTCTGCGAGAGCGAGGGCAAGGTGAAGGAGTTCCTCACCCAGGAGTCGCTGCGCAACGGCTACATCAACCTGAAGGAGCACATAAGGGCCTCCATCGATTTGGGCTATAAAATCGACATCGATTAGGGACAGCCTCGCCCCTAGTTAGCTGTTTGTGTTATTTATTTAAGTTTAGTTCGAGAAATTGTCGTCGCTGGAAATGGCTGGAAATGGAAATGGAAGTGAAGGAAAAGTGGAACAAATGCCTTGATGGCAGCAATTTATAAAATCATCCTGCACCCCCGCACCGGCACCCAAGTCCAAAACCCAACTGACCTCTGGGAGCGATGGCGGTGGCGAGGGAGACAGCAGGATGCGGTGCCGCTGGCGACGCCGTCAATGATTGCCAAGCTAATGGATTTCTGTTTACTTTTTCACTTAGAGCGGGCGCCAAGGAGGAGAAGCAGCGGCAGCAGCAGCAGCAGCGGCAGCTGGAGCACAAGAAAAAAACAACGTTTTGAAAAATAGCGCAAAAGAAATTAAAAGAAAAGCGAAAGCGCACAGCTAACTTCTCTAACCAAAAAGAGGAGAAAAAAGACCAAGGTGCGCTATGGAAAAAAGGACGAAAACAGCTGAAAAGAAACTGCAAGAAATTAAACTAAAATCCAAGCGTAAAGTGGATCAAACGCAGTAAAAACAAGCCAGGTCGAAATTAAGTTTGTCCAGAGCGAAATTGGATTGCTCTTCTTTTGATTGAAAAATATGAAAACCTAATTTTAAAATAAATAAATTTAAATGAAATACTGAAACATTGAACAAAATTAAGTCAAGTACAAATTAAAGCAAATTTAATGTTTACATTAAATAAAAGCCAATGGATTTTGCTTAAATAAATTTCTGTTATATTAAATTTATTCTGAACTTGTACATCTTTTTATTTTAATATCACAATCTTTCCTTTACATTTCCATTTTTCAATGAATTTATGGTTAAGAAAAATAAGGAACAATTATAGTGGGGAAAGCTTCAAATGGTTAACCATTTATATTTTTACTTAATTAATAGTCTTTTAATTATTGGCTCTTATTCCAAAATCTTTCACTCAAAAGGCTCTAATTTCCAAAGTTATAATTTAATAAACTTTAAACTTTCTTCCAAAGTATTTTCTGTATTAATTATCACTTATAGGGCATTAAAATAAATGCAATAAAACCCAGAGCAAGGCGAGTTAATTACGGAAGGTTAAAACAAAAAGAGACTCGAAAAGAGAGTAAGAAGAAAGAAAGCTAGTTAGACAGAGCAACTAGGAGCTGAGCAAGTCAGGCCCTTAAGTAGATTTCAAGCACTTGAGGCGGTGTAAATGAAATGCGGTGCTTCCCCCTCCAGAATCTTAGCTGTTGTTGATTGCATTGGCAAACGAAGTGAGCAGATTTAATGAAATTTAAAACGCTGTCCGGAACTTGTCCGAGGTCTCAGGGCGAGTGCGGTTGGCCGAGTCAGGAGCAGGTGCAAACACAAATCCAGGCCAATGCAAATTTCCAGGCAAACTCGGACTCGGACTGTTAATTATTTCAATGGACTCTATTTGCCAAGCTTTTCAGCTTGGCTTCCGATTTTCTGCATTCTTGGACTAATGAGAATTTCAGCCTTCGGCATAAGAATTTGCGGAGAATTATAATTAATATGATAATCAACCGACCAACTGATGGTTAAACCATTTAATGGCCAAAACCAATGACCGTAAGAGCGTCAATATCCCGGCCACGTTCATGTGCACTAACCGCAAAAACCAAATATCATTCAAATTGCGGTTCATGCAATCAAATTTTCACCCACACAAAAAAAACTGCACAAATTATCAAAAACGGAAACTTTTTGAGCTCAGTCTGTCGGCGGCCCTGGGAATAAACCGAATCTTGTTGACACAACCAGGCCGATATCATCACTACTCCCCGTGATAAACAAACATAAAGCCGAAACAAGCTAAACCACATGTGTTCTGCTTCCCTGTTTTTCTGCCTGTTTATTGCTAAATGTGCAATAATTTTTTTGTTTGCCATATTTTCCAATGCAAAATAGCAAACCAGATACAACGTCGTGGTGGAGAGGGATAATGGCAGATCAGTCTAATAATATTTATTTTCACATGCGGTTCGCAGCACGAAAATCATTTGCTTTGTGTCCATTCAGGTTCAATTTTGCAATATAAAAAAAATATAGTCTTTGTCCAGTTTCACAGCAGAAATTTTAAGGAAAAAATTGATCCTTTGTGTTTGCTACTAAAATGTTTGCTTTTAATAAATAACACTAGTTTACAAATAAGGATGTTAAATACTTTTTTTAAGGTCAAGAAAATGTATTCAGAAATGTTTTCTTTATAAATGTGTTATGACACGACCTCATTTAAGGTATCTATGGTGTGCAGAAAAAGACACGGTCACACTGTCTTCTTTTTTTCTTAATTAGGTTCAGATTAAATATTGTAAATATAGCAAAATACTTAATTATAAAGATTTATATATATACCTAAATATTTTTTATTTCAAAACATTATTTTTAGGTATTAATTTAATGTTCGGTCATCTGAATTTTTTATTATTTTTAATGAAACCTCAATGCAGTGTCATAACCGCATGGCCATCTTATTTCTTTTAAAAATCTTTACTTCGGACTTGAATGGACTTAAATGTAATATAATGTAATTGGATTAAATTGGATTTAATTAATCTTATCTTCAAATTTATCTTAATTTTTTAGATTCAGTATCTTACTGCGAATAATCAATAAATCTCCTTCGATTTCCTCAAACATATTTAAGGAATATATTTCCACTTTGCTATAGATGCAGCTCTTTCTTGAAAGCCAGTGTAATCAATATTATGTGTACATAATTTTTTTAGATGCCAATTCCAAAGCATTCAAAGCCAAAAAGGAAACAGACACCCAGCAAAAAATACAAATTAAATTTTCATATGAATTATTTTGCTGGTCACGTAACAGCGGGAGTTGGGGCAGCTAGGATAGGATATGAGAACTGGCCGAAGGAAGAGGGTGTCAGGCGGGAATTGCCCATTGATAGGTATTATGTGACTGACCAGAGCACAGGCCGAATTTCATTTCCTCAGCCTCCGTGCCGCACAGCCACCCGAATCTCTGGCCTTTTTGGCCAACTCTCCTGCCTCCGTTTTACCACCAGCAGCAACTTAATTGCTCCGCCTACGTCAATGCGACAAAACGGCAAAAGACATAATTAATAGCAGCGGGGGACGGAGGACGGGGGCCCCCAACCAAGTCTCTCGCTTATCGATTTTCGGCCCAAAAAGGAGCCCTGCCAAAGGCAAAGGACTCGACTGAGACTCACTCAACTCGCTGGCAATTGGCCTTTGGCCATAAAGCGTTTTAATATGCGCTAAAGTAGTCAAAGCCGAGGCGGGCAAGCGGGGAAATGCGAAGTAAACAGCCTCGTGTTTGCTCGCTTAAATTGTTTAAAATGTCAACTTGATTGCGCCTAATTAAATGCCCGAAATCCTTAAGGACAACAACACAGACTCGCAGCGCAAATTCCGAGGGCACAACGAGGCAGGGCAAACAGAAACTTTCATAACAAGTACAATGAAAATAATTAACAATCGAGAACGATGTCAATGAGACGGCCAAGTAAAGTAATGGTCGGGGACGGCACCAGTTTAAGGTTGATAGCTAAGGGGTAATTGGCCGTCTGGCATGGGTTTCACTGATTCTTCATTTGTTGAGGGGAAAACATGGCTCCAAGGGTTTGTCCGCTTAAGTGCCTTGCCACAGGAACCAGTAAGACATTTAATTTCCATTACATGCCGATTTGTTTCCAAGGATTTTACTTAATTGATTGATTTATACTTAACTCGAGACAATGCGTTCCTTAATTATAGCAATTTTAATCGCTTAACGCTTAAATTTAAATATAAATATTTTATTTATAAAAAAAATACTCAAATAAATTCACATACTTAAGACCAACTTAATTAAAGCACAAGTTCTATTATTTTAACTTTTATCAAGGGCCTTATCAAGAGCAGACAAAGCTTAAAACTTCTCGAAACAAAACTAAAACCGAATGTGTATAAAAAATCACACAGTCATTCATCAATCAGAGAGGCAATCAAAATATTTGTGAAATGTGAACAAGCTGAAGGCACTTCAACTTGGCAAACATCTGCCACATTATGAGTCAAGACCTTTCAGATACGAGCTGCAACAGCTTGAAGCGATTGCACTTCACTCGAAGGCTCAGTTATGAGTTGAAGTTACTGGAATCATTCAAAACAAAAGTGGGCCAATCAAAGTGTGGCCTAAGATAAAAGTTAATACCAGTAACAGTTGCAGCAACACTTACAGTTGCTCGACTCTGGAGTAAGTACATATGCGTATCTTAAAAATACCCACGTTTTAAAAAGGCTTTATGGCTGCCGCCGCCCGCCATCTGCCATAAATTCGTGCTCCTTTATTCGGCCTTCTTCTTTATATGCCACCTCTGCCATTATTTCCTTTGTGGTTCGGCTTCCAGCAGCCAAAGTTAAGCGAACATCAAAAGCCAACTAATTTGGCTGTAAAAATAACATTAAATCACATTCAAGAGAAACGAATAAAGGCGGAAACCGTACATACATATATATGGGTGTATATAGATAGTGGAAAATCGAATTGGGCGAGAGAGCACATGGCCACATGTTGGGGTTGCGACGAGGTAACCCACCAAGGTAAGGGCACTCCCCTTTCGCTTTCGCCCCATCACGATTTGGTCTTTAAGCTTATGTTGCACTTGACTGAGTTTTATGCTTTGATGCTCAATGATTTTATTATTAAAAGCAACTTGTCCCGGGCCAAGGATTCCTCTTACATTGCCTCTCCCCTTCGGATGTAATCCCCCTTCTGTCTATTCATTGAATCCTCTGTATTCTGTGAGGGGTATATTGGATGTGTGCAAATTTATTTAAAAAATAAATATTTCAAATTTTAAGAGCTGCAGAAAGCATTAG
This sequence comes from Drosophila tani, assembly GCA_008042535.1. Taxonomy (NCBI): domain Eukaryota; kingdom Metazoa; phylum Arthropoda; class Insecta; order Diptera; family Drosophilidae; genus Drosophila; species Drosophila tani. The sequence continues at coordinate 63,642 of VNJO01000986.1, read as the reverse complement.
AAAATACGTAGATTTAAGGGAATTCAAGGAGAAAGGTGTTAGTTTTACGGTCATTTTATCTCAGAATATAGTCAATAAAAAGTTTATAATTTTTTAATGTATTTATAACTTACTGACTTATCTAAATAAATCATTAAAGCCCTATTAAAAATGTTGAACAGACCATATTTAGGAAGTAATGTTCTCAGTTATCTAAAGTAATGTTTATATACCATGAATTAAGCAAATGTATCAAGAACCAGCCACCAACCTTGGGTATTTCATAGTCGGCGCCCTTTACCACAATGTCCTTTCTCATTTTGGGGTTGTATCATCCACCCTTGGTCTAGACTCTAGACACTGGAAATTGCCAACGGCTTTTCCGGCTGCAGCTTCACCTTGGGAGTCGCTTAGCTGTCTAAATATGTCACTTGAATTTGATGACGGCCACTTGCGTAGCAAAAAAAAAACAGGAGGAAAGAATGGAAGCAGGAAAACTGTTGCCTGTTTTCCACCCGCCCATTACACCCCCCTGCACACATGCGATTAAGTTTCTCCCCTCGCCGGCGTGCGCTGTGTTTTCTTAAAATATTAGTTTCCTTTTCTTTTGCCCGGCTTTTTTGCTGTTGTTTTGGGTCTCTCCTGGCTATGGGGAAATTGTTTTGCTGCTTTTTATTGTCATCTTTGTTATTTGTTATGGCTACCCCCCAACGCGTATCTGTATCTGTTATTTGCTCAGACTCAGTTACAGCTACAGCTACCTCGGGCTATAGTCGCACATACTCGGATATGAGGGGACCAACAGCCAGTTGTCATGAATAATGAAAAAGCAACGTGAATATATTTCCTTAGGTAGTTCGGCAGTGCCCAGGGAGAGGAGCAGTGGAGGTCGGAAGTAAGGGAAAGGAAGAGTGGGAAATGAGTGCACTAAAGATAGTACACTCCACTCGGAGGAAACTCGATAGGAAAGAAGTAACTGCAGAAGTTTGCCATTCCCCATGCATAATTAAATTACACCCTTGAGGTGGGAAAAGTGAAAAAAAAATAAGGATTTACCTTATTATGAATAATATAAGATTTATTTCTTGAGGTGATGTCCTTTCAATTTAACGAAATAGAAAACAATATATTTTCTTTCACTGTTCACCTTCAGCAGGTTACCACTTGCTAATTCACTCAAAAGAGGGAAAAGTAGCTCAAGTTCTTTGTCTACTGCCAACTCATCTCCATCCACAAACAAGCACAGCCCTCAATGGAATTCCCAGGACTTCCCATTCACTTTTTTCGATTTTGTATCTTTTTTTTTTTGATTTCTCGAGACTCAAGACATGTCCCCTCGATGGGTTCGATGCTGTTTGCATTCGAAATTCCTTTGGCCAGTCGTTGGGAAAATAGAAATCAGCAAAGCAAATAAACCCTCAATAAAGCAGCGGCCAAAAGTGTCAATCGATTGGATGCTATAACCGAGGAGAGGGCGGGGGGGGGGGGGAAGGGGA